>JAQZBX010080104.1:0-13857 GCA_029593785.1 Cabassous unicinctus
CAGTTGCATCAGTATTATGGAGAAGATGAGAAGACCAGTGAATTCCATGAGCATGTGCCCATACCCACATTTCATTTATTGGAATGAGGTATTCTTGATCAGAAGCAATGCTGTGTGGAATACCATGGCTGTGGATAAGACATTCTGCATCTAACATCCACAGATGTTAGAAACTTTGCATGCATGGAAGGCAAAACGATTTCCAAAATATGTGCCTATTTCTGTTAAAACAAAATGCTGCCTCTTCCATAGTGTAAGTGGCTCAGCTTAATCAACTTGTCACTATGTAGCATACTGACTACATTGGAGAATGATGTCTTCTCAGAATGTTGGTCTGTGCTGCTGGAAGATTGGGTTCTCAGCAGTGGCTGTAGCCTGGTCATCCTTGGTGATTGCAAGTGTTTGGAGCTGAATCCATGCATAAGCTCTATCCCTATCATGATAGCCACTTTTTGTTCATGAACTCATTGAGCAATGACAGGTGTGACTAAGGAAAGAGACTGATTGGTATCCACAGAATGGGTTATGCTCAATATGACTACTAAAACCCTCCTCTGAAGTCACTGTCAGGTGAGCCTTCATAGGGCACATAAATGTTTCTATCTATTGTTTTTTATTTCCCACTACATAATTCTCCCCAAACCTGTTTTTCACCTATTCTCTTATCTTGTTACTTCCAAGTCCTTGACCATCCATGCAAAACACTAGTCCTGACACCATGAATAAGTATACAAATGCATCTCTGATCATTTCTCCTTACAGGCAAATTGAACAGTCAAGGAAAATGCTCAAATATCTGCCCACTGGGAGAATTTCCCATTACTACCGTCCTTGAAGCCTGGTCAAGAAAGGAGCTGTATTACTGCAGATGTCCACTTTCAGGTGTAATTTGTATATTGTACAGAATCACCTGTAAACCAGGCCTGAGTGTTCTTCCTCATTCAACTGAACATAAAGAACTACCCAAGAGTCAATGGTTGATGCCTAGGTAAAAGAGGATAATGTGTCAGGATTGGGGGCCAGTGACATTTGAGTCATTTCCTCTGGTAACTTACTTGTGTCTACAGGGCTTGCACAGCCTGATTTCATATATCCCACATCCATTTGATGATGGAGTGTTGCTGTGCATGTCCAACTTTATGGGCTGGTGTGTCTGACAACATCCACTTCATGATAGGAAACTCCATTCTCATGGTAATATTGTAGCCTATGTTTGAATTTTCTGCTCTACCAAAACCAAGCAAAAGGTCAAAAGCTGTTTCTCTAAGGGATAATAATTATCTGCGGAGGATGTCAGATCTTTGTTTCAAAATCCTAAGAGTCTTTACTGCAATTCTCCTATCAGGGCCTAAAGAGGTTCCAGACAACATCTCTACTTCCACTGAAAATTCTGCAACATTAGATATACTGGATCATATGACTCAAGTGGCACAGTACATGCACAGAAAATTGGGCATGTTTCAGAGCCTTCTCTTGTTCTGGTTCCCACTCAAAACCAACAACTTTTCAGTAAATCAGTAAATGGGCCAGGGTAGCTAATCTAAATGAAAAAAAAATGTTGTCCCCAAAATCCACAGAATCCAACCAGACATTGTGACTCTTTTTGTTGTATGAGGGGTGAGATGCAATAACATCTTTCAGCTAAGAAGGGATATCTCAATATGCCTCATATCAGTGAACATTTAAAAATATACCTGATGTGTATGGACCCTGAATTTCTTTTTGGATATATATCCTACCCTCTGAGATACAAATGCCTTACCAGTAAGTCTAGAGTAATTGCTCCTTCTTGCTCATTATTTCCAATGCAAATGACACTTTCATTATTATGGACTAATATGAAGCTTTACAGACAGGAAAGGTGATCAAGGTCCCTGCAGACTAGATTATGACATAAGGCTTGGGAGTTGATACACCACTGAATTAGGACAGTGAAAGTGCATTGCTGGCCATTATGTGGAAAGAAAACTGTTACTGCTGGTCTTTACTAACAGAGGTGGGGGAAAAGCATTTGGCAGATAAATAGCTACATATCAGTTACCAGGCAATCTGTTGATTTACTCACACAGTGATACCACAACCATAAAAAGAGCTAAAACTTAACTGACCACCTGGATAACTTTACAATAATCCTTTGTCATCATCCAAGATCCATCTGTTTTCTGCACAGGACAAATGGGATAATTTAATAAGGATGAAGTGGTAAACACCACCCTTGCATTCTTCAAGTCCTGATTGGTGGCACTAATCTCTGCAACCACTCCATGAATGGACTATTGCTTCTAATTACTACTTTCTTTCATAGAGGCATTTCTAGGGACTTCCACGTGTCCTTTCCTTACATAATTGCCCTCACACCATAAGTCGGAACCAATGTGGGTATTCTGGCAGGGACTCAGTATTTCTAATTGAATTATGCATTCTAAAACTGGAGAAATAGCCTCAGAATAGATCCAGGGGCTCACTGAATTCAGTGGGAGATGGCCTGAGCTAAAGCATCATTGATCACCTGACTTGCAAAATCCCTTTTTCTCAATGGTGGAACAAAAGTGATATTTTAGGTTTTCTGGAATTAATGTCAGTACTTAGTGGCTAATAACCTAGGTAATATCTGATCATTTTACTTTCCCCAATACACTCTAGTAAAAGATCCATTCAGGAAGGCTGGCAAGAAGACAGTATAAATATTTGTTAATGCAGAATGGTCCTTCCCCAAGGAGACCTAGACCTCCCATCATTCAAGGTGTTCTGTATCTGTAACCTTTCTCAAGTCAGTAGGTTGATTGAGGGGGGAGACTTTCTGCTTTTGTGATTCAATTTAGAGTTTTGTTCATTTGACCTAGATCAACTCTGCTTATTCAAGACAAGTTAGAATTTAGTAGATAGCCCAAGTATTTTACTTCTAGGTACACAATGACCAAGTAGCCAACACGTTAGGTCTCTGTAAGTCAGAATATTATGATTACTGCTTTGACTTTGCTGTCCATTATGAGAGCTACACCCACCTTTCTTTCATGGCTAATGCTGTCAATGGATTTCTGTCAACCCAACATCTGATCATCATCATTTTTAAGGATCCAAGCGCAGTGTCAGCAGTTCCTCCACTATTAGGTTGACCTACAGAGAAGAAAATACCACAGAGCATTTCAGGAATAATTGAGCCATTTTTACAAATTTATTTCTCACATTCCTGGTAAAAGGTATGTCCTCTGGACATTCCTTAATGAATGATCAGATATAACATGATAAATCCATTCTAACAATCCAATTTCTCTAAGCTTTTGGATCCTCTCATCTATATTGTACTAGGGCAGTTCTTGAATTTCAACTTCAGGCAATGTAATCCAACTTTGGTCCATATTTCAGGCAATGATCAGAACAACCTGTTAGATCCCTTTCTATTGCCCCAATCTATATTTTATCCAGAATATCTTCTAAGTGGCCCATATCAATAAATTCAGATTTATAGATCTTTATGTTCTTTACACCGCTATCTTAAACCCTTAATATAATTTCTCATGGCTTTTCTCCTAATTTTTCCATATAAATTAGAAAAATCATGCAGCTCTTTTAGAGCTTAGCATACTTCTTCATGGGTAATGCTTTGTATCTCACCATTTGTGCACTGTTGGGACTTCAGTTGAGTTATTCATATAATTGAAAAGAGGGGTGGTAGAGATGATTCATGAGAGGAATTAGCAGCATCTTGCAAACCAACTCAGGACATTCTATTGCATTTTAATCTGGTGAAACAATATTAATCTCTTCAAACAGAGATATTTAGGGAAGTTATTGTTGGGGCATCTATAGGTTTATCAAGCACTGTTTGTTTAGTACCTCTAGGAGGAGGTTGGATGCCTGATTCCTCAGGGCTGACTGCAGGAATATTGGCTAATTCCTCATAGCATACCATTATAACTTTAGCTGGCAAAAATTACTCATCAGAATCGATGGTTTCAATGTCCTCACCATTAACCTTTCTATCTATATGTACCTACTCCTATTTTAGGGATCTCGTTTCTTTTTAAATCAATACCCCTCTTTAACTGCAGACATTCAACATGAATGGGAAATTAATTTTTGTTGTAAACCAGTCAATTGCACAATGGATTCTGAGTCTGGCTTAAAGACTTTGCAAGCCTGTGGCTATAAGAAAAGTTACTTTCAGGGCACACTTAGAAACTTCCATGTCCCTCATGCTTTGCTTAAGCTCAGAATTTGAAGCTTTGAGTTCATCCCTGTTTTTAACAATGATATCTGGCATATTTAGGAACAATCTGGCAACATTCATTATACTTTTAACTATAAAACTCTATTAAGGAATCAAATACAGTGTCACTGAGAGCTGCTCTTCTTATTGGCTTGAATAGCAGTATCCAATGATGGTATTTTTTCATATCTCTATTGTTAGTTCATGCCATGGTCTATCAGTGGCATCTTGATCATTGGAAATATTGTCATTAATTCTTTGAATCAAATCAGATTATAAAAGTTATTCCCAAAACCCAGAATCAATTCAGAAATCTGTTACTTAAAATTCAGTTTTTCAAGAAACGTTACCAATAGAAAATTTGAATTAGGCAAGCTTCTCCAAGGACACAATGCATAGGATAATATACAAATATACACTGTATGTACAGAAATTTTAAGAACTGTATCAGGCAACTGTGGTTATAGGCAAGTCTGAATTCTGATAGAGAGGCCTGAGAACTCTGAACTCTGATGAAGGTTTTCAATAATTTCCCCAGAAGTAGCTGGCTTGCTGAAGTAGAGGAAGAAACTCTTCCTTCTAATCTCTGAAATCCCACATTCTCCCTTTCTGTCCTTCAGCTGATTTGTTGAGACTTCTTTCATTGGTGAAGGCAATATCCTTATTTGGTTGTAGATGCCATAGATGCAATCAACTTACTGATGATTTAAAGCCACACAGGGTCCTCACAATAAGAATCAGGCCAGTGCTAGCTTGACCAAACAACTAGACACCATAAAATCTCAAGTTGACATGTAAAATTAACCATCACTTGTGGGATAAATATTGACTTCCTCTATCTTTTTTTATGTTTCATTAATCTATCTACCTCTCTATTGCATGTAAGAAGATGAATGTGTTTGTTTATAGGAATTTGTAATGTTAGCCTTTCATTTTTTCTAACTTAATTGAAATAATAGAAAAATCATTTAAGTTAATAGTGGAAAAAGTATCCTTAAGATGTATAATGATAAAAACAACAACAACAAAGAAATATGTTTGAGATACTCACTATCTTTTCAGAAGATATAGATTGAAATGACTCTATAAAGGGATATTGAATCATTAGCCAAATCTATTAGAGGACAACTCCTCATTCTTAAATTTTAGAATCAGGCAAGTTTTCCAAAACAAAGGATGATGAGCAATTTTCCTAATGAAAATTAAAATGAAAATAAAGGTGTTCTTGATTGGGTATTTATGACTTTTTCTCTTTTGGAATATTTGGCACTATCAGATATTCTCTCCCTTCTTAGCCTCAGGTCAATTCTATCAGTTTACAAGTTCCATGAGTAATGCTGATCCAGAAAAGAATTCTAAATAATACCAGTGACAGGAAGCCCATAATCATACACAGTACAGATGCTTCTGACATAATATGAGACAATTTGTGTTCACTAGCTTTAATAATATACCCACATAAATGCAAACATTCTACACATCTTCACAAAACAATGAAATAATTATAATGGAAATAAAAAGTGTCAAAATATTCATTTCAATAAACTCAAAATATTGATAACAGTGTGCAATGAGAAATGAGTAATAAGACAACAATTAATTTCTCAGACTTTACAAATACTATAGTGATATAAATCAAATGCAGTATATGAACTTATTGTGCAGAAAATGTAAAGAAATAAAGACAAAAAAAAAGAGAAAACTATGAAATATAGAAGAAAACAGAGACTTGCCAATGAGTATAGAAAAAAGAAATGTTACTTTCACCAGCATTAAAAGCAGTAAATGAGGTAAGACAAAGAAAGTAAAATATACAGGAATTTGAATAGAAGAAACAGCACTTGCATTAGGAGCACATTTAATGTGAAAGTGAAGGATAAATAAAAATCCAACCAAGTTTTATGGAAATAATATTTTAATCCAAGAAGGCAATATGAAATTGCATGAGCAAAATGTCAATAATGTAATAGAAAATATCTATAGACTAGTAAATAAAATAGAAAATGGGTTTAAAATAGACAATTTAAAATAGCATGAAATATTTATAGCAGAAATATTGCAGAGATATTCAGGATATTAAGGAGAAAATTTTTTTAAAATAATAGAGAGATATTAAAGAAGCACTAAACTAATGGAGTGAATGATCAAATTTATTGATTTGCAGACTCAATATTATAAATATCTCAATTAATTTATATAAAGACACCAGAATAAAAATCCAAGCAAATATGTGTTTCTTTAGAATTTGACAAAATGGTCTGGAATTTCATAGGAATCCAAAACATAATATATATTTCAAAGAAAGAAATTATATATATATACTCTTACAGATTTAACACTGTACTGTGTGGAAATGATATGTATATTTCAGTAAATGTTGCCAGGTATTTGTTTAAAAGTATTTGAAAAATAAAATTGCATTCATATTTATGAACATACACAAACAAAATATAAGTGGATTAAGGAATAGAATATTGAAATCAGGATAACCAAAATTAGTAATTTGAGCAAATAGAACACTCACATTTTGCTGATGTTAGTATTAATTTGAACAATCAGTTTGAAAAATAATGCAGCATTTTATCAAAATAGTTAGATACTATCCTTGAGTGAACCCTCAATTCTTTCTTAGTTCAAATTATGTAATATAATTTGTGTGTTAGCTATAGCTCTTCATTCTGGAACTAAAACTCACTTTACAGGCTCTACTGAAATGTCAAAGAGAAAATAGTTTATGGCAAATATAATCAAGCTCTTATATCCACATTCTCTCTTCTTTTGCTTTTCATTTGAGTAATCTGGCTATATCCTTAACCTTTATATCAGTGGGGTACTGGATTACAATAATCTTAAAGGAAACAATGCTAAAATATTGAGAACAATTCAATGTATATAAAACTTACTGAATTAAATTTAAATATTTGAATAGCCAGAAAACAATAGGCATGACTTTGTAACAAAAGGAAAATTCTTATAATTGTAGCCACTAAACCTATAATTCATAGGTTAATGAATAACTTAATCCCAGAAAGTTGGAAACCTATAAGGAAGAGAGAATTATTGTTACTACTATATGTTCCACCTAATCCTTTAAAATTGACTCACTAAATCTATTCTTATTTCCAAGAGTTGTATTTTCTCCTGGATAGTAGACAAATATGCATGGCCCTATGTTTCTGGAACAAATTTGTGACTTATTAACTGTTTAATATTTGAAAAGCAACCCCTGGGAGACTTAGCACACTACCATGTGAAAAATAGCAAATATAGGACCTGAACTGACTGCATGAACTGGGTTTTAGAAATCAACTAATTCACTAGTTGATTTTGTACTTCTTGCTTGGACATATTTAAACCATAAATTTCTTAATCTCTAGAATGATGAGAAGGACTAGCTGTCATATTTCTAGCCTGGGACACACAGATAAACTATAGTAGAAGACATGATTGTAGCATGTTAATATAGGGAAGAACTGAAAAATAAGGACTTAAGGAGAATTATAAATATTCTTGATATCAAGCTATAGTTCCTGAGTTCATTTGAGAATAACATAACTAAAATTTAACCAGTATCCATTCATCTGTTTACCTATTCAAGATTTAGAAATCATTTATTTATTTTTCTTAAAATGCACACATCTTCATATCATATCTCTTCTCAATATCTTCCATAGACATTTAGTATAAGTTAAATGAATTTCTCTCTCATCCTGATGAATACATCATCAAAATAATAGTAAGGGAAAACAAAATATATGAATATCTGTGATGAAGACAATATGAAAATACTCATGAATTCATTGTAATAAATTTTGAAATCAACATTTGAAAATTTGTGTTTGATGAACAGAAGAGAAAGCCTTAGGTGATAGCATATATGTTAGCATAATGAGCAATAGATTCTTTGGCTATCTTAAATATCAGAAATTTGTAGCTGATGGCAAAGGAAAAGACCATGTAATGCTGATACCTGGTACATTCAGGTTTGCTTAGAGAAGAATAAAATCAGTTACCCTAACCCTGATAACACTAGGAACACTCAGCAGCCAGCCATGTGCAGATTAAATCTGAAGGTTGCTATTTATTGAAATTGATCCTGAAAAAAATTCCAGGAAAAATCATGTGCAGCTTTTCTCGATTGAAGCCTAAGAGGAAAGAGATATGTAATGTACCACAGATAAGACACTCAAAATTATGCCCTCCTGCAAACCTATGTACTTCCCCTTTTTAATGAGTGAAACAACTCTTCAAGATTGCAAACATTGGTACAGTTCTAAGTGCTGTATCTGTTTTTTTCTTGGAATAATTTTATTAATTTTTGCATGAATTTTGTTAAAATTCCTTTTATACCAGAGACTTTAGTTACCCTGAAAAATTTATTTAGATAAAATATTTTTAATTTTGCTCAATTGTGCAGCAGAGGTTTTAATTTATTTATTAAACCCTATCTTTATATCTTGAAATACAATTAGAGTAAGAGTTTTTAATCATTGATTTCCTCTTTGCTCTATTTCTTTTTTTAAATATATTTTTAATTTATTTTTAAAAGATACTTTGATTACATGAATTGTTACATTAAAAAAATAAGGGATTCTCATATGTCCCAATCCCCAGACTTCCCACTTTTCCCCACATTAATAATTTCTTTCATTAGTGTGATAAATTCATTACAATTGATGAACACATTTTGGAGTATTGCCACTGAGCATGGATTATAGTTTACATTGTATTTTACATTGTCTCCCCCTCAATTCTGTAGGCTATGGCAGGAAATATAAAGGCCTGTATCTGTCATCACAATGTCATCTATGGGGGCTGAAAATGCCCCCATATTACATCATTTTTAACTCTGCCTGATTTCAGTGCCTCCACTGGCTACTGTTTCCACATCAATGATATAATTTCTTCCATTGCCACAATAAGTCTATAGTAGAACACCAGTAAGTCTACTCTTTTCCATATTTCATTCACCAATCTTGAGGACTCTTATTGAGTCCTCAAATCAAGAGTAGTTTCTTAGTTCTAATCATATTATTACTTAGACAAGACATATATAAATACATGGAAATCTGTTTACAAAAGAGTGTTTTTCTAGCCCAAAACTCTCAATATTTTCTTCTGGCATGGCATTATTTAGTATGATAAATATTAACTTCAACATTAACAAGGGAAAGTAATATAAATAATTGAATGAAATGATTTAATATGTGATAGTTTCAACAACCTTTCTGCCATTGTGCCATATTTACAATATTTTTGAAAGTATTTTTTTAAAAATTTGCCTGAACACATCAAACAATTATTTTATGTTTTCTCAAACATCAAATGGTAATACAGGCATGCTCTGTAAAGTAGTTTCCGTAACACCTAGTGGGCTTGAACACTGCACAGTTGTTACTGGTTTCCTTCATGTACCATAGAACTAGGATGACTTTTCTTATCTTCCCATCCTTGGCAGAATGTACTAAAAATAGTTTCTGTAACAAAGTTCATATATAATACTAAGATGTTCTGATAATGATTTTATTTCATATGAGACTAAAATATTATTCCTCATTTTCTATAAATTTAATTGTTTCTTTTATGCAACTAGTAATTAATCCTTTCTTTCCTCCATTGCCTCATCATCCATGAAAGCTACACTTGATTCAAAATCTAAGCTGATTTTCTTCATGGCAGTGTGCAGCCAGAGTTTCCTTGCTTTCAATCTGCTTAAGTTTGCACATGCACACATTCCTCCACAAAACATCTTTTCACCATCAGGCATGAATTCAAAATTTATTTAAGTATTGATATTCTGCCCAGATCTAAACCCTTTATTCTTTGCTAGATTACTGAAATATCTTTTTTCTTAAACAAATATGCTAACTTGAACATCTTTAATTCTACTTGTCTTGAGGCACTTCTGATTATAAAGAAAAAATGTTTCAATATTAATTATATTTCAAAGCAAAAACTTAGCTTTAAATCATATTTCAGTGCTATTGTCTTTTCTTTTATAGAATACTTGGTATTAAGGTTTTATAGCTATAAAATTAGAATTTGTATTTTATTAATATTTTATATACAATCTCTTTGTATTACAAAAGAGTGTACATTTTTCATGACCATTTTAATTTCTACTAATATTACTGTTACTACTAACAGTAATGTCACTTTGATTATATTGGGTATATCCAAAGGAATTTCAAGAGGTTGAAATATACGTTGTGCAACATTTTTCAATAATATCATTTCAATTATTTGTGGTTTCTCCTAATATCCTCATTTTTTAAACTAGAGGGATTACTTTAAGCAGATAATTTTATTAACTATCCAAACATTGCTCAGTGTTTAAGATGATACTGCTGACCTACTATATATGTTTATAAAAATCATGAATTAGAGAGACTTCTGGTTAGATGGCATCGAAATATGTAGGCAAAGCACAGGTCTCTCACAAAAACAATGGAAGAAGGAAAAAAAGCTATTCAAAGGAGCTGCTTTGGACCTGCAGACCAAGAAGATGGTGCACATCATCCAGGAAGAAGAGGGAGAGAGAATCAAAGAGGACACTTTAAAACTGGAACACAGACATCTACAAGGATATAGAAAAAGTCAAAGCAAGTGTCAAATAGGAACCTTAACACAAAACAAAATAAAACCTTAGAATAGAAAGAGAATCTATCTGAATAAACCCATAAAGGTAAACAGATGCCCAAACACCAACAAAAAATTACAGGCCATAATAAAAAACAAGAAGACATGGTTCAATTTAATGAACAAATTTTAAAAATGGGAGGAGATGTAGTACAAGAACCAATTAATCAAAGATGTTGAAACTTAAACCCTTAATCAATTTAATGAAGTGAAGTAAGAGATAAATGCTATTATGAAGAATATACTTTCATATACTGAATATATACTGAATATACTGAAGAAATTGTAAACATACATAAAAAGATGAAGGATCTGATGATGATGAAAGGCACAATGCAAGGAAAATAAGATGGAAGCATATACAACAGAACGTAAAAGGCAGAGGAAAGAATTAGTGATATCAAAACAGTAATTTGAAATCAAACAGATAGTAGAACAGATAGATAAAAAGAAAGAAAAAATTCATGAGGGATACATGGAATTGAATGACAACAAAAAATGAACAAACATATATATTATAGGTATTCCCAAAGGAGAAGAGCAGGGAAAGGGGGCAGAGGTGTTTTGGAAGAAATAATGGCTGAAAATTCCCAAGTCTTCTAAGGGACATTTACATATATGCCCAGGAATCACAGTGTACTCCAAACACTACAAACTCTAAAAGATCTATTCCAAAACATATGCTTAAAAAATTGTCAAATGCTCAAGACAAAGGGAGAATACTGGAAGCAGCATGAGAAAAGAGATCCATCACATACAAGAGAAGCACAATAAGATTAAGTGCTGGAGAGCAAGGGAGGTGGCTAGATGCCATCGGTTTAAATGGGCACTCACCATCTCTTTCACAATAAAGGGCAGAGCGGTGACAATATCCTTCCCAAGTGAGCTGTTTTGGGAACCCACAGAGCAGGAGGCTTCAGGGCACTGACCTGGAGGGAGCTCGACAAAGAGGTAAATTGCTTAAGGTAAAACCACGAGTTTCTCACCCCTGTGGCTGGAAATGGCAGAGGGCTAAGCTCCACTCTCAAAGCAAAAAGCTGCTGTAAACCCTGACTCCTGCCAGCCACTCAGCAGAAGGGAGCATTTTTGTAGAGTGGGAGGTTTCTGGCAAAGGGAGGAGAGGGGTTTCCTTTTGGTAAGTTTGGTTGCCTGGCTCTAGGTGGCACCAGGAAGATGGGAGAGGTGAATTTGCAGAGGCAACCTGATTTACCTAAATAACCTTGGAAAGAGAAACTTGACCTGGGAGAGGGTGGAGTCAGACAGTTGACTAGTCCTGTGAGTAAAACTATCAAAATTTCAACTTCCCTAAGGGAAGTGCACAGTAGGAAGAGCTTATAATGCTTCCAGGAGCCTATTTAAGGTCCTCTGGGAGGAGTGGGTGGTCTGGAACAAGGTTGAGAGTCATTTTTCTGGGGTGAGTTCAGTCACCAAGGTCTCATATGAATTTCAAAAGGGAACTCAACCAGACCAGGAGAGGTGAGGGGGTATCTAAATACACAGGTTATTGCATCCTGCTGCCCTGGAAGAGAAAGCAATAAGAAGAGAAAGTGGGCAGGTGCTGGCAGGCTTCTAATCAGCAGGAATCTACCCAACTGCAAAAAGTCAAACCTGCATAAGGGAAAGTGACTGGATAGTTTTCAGAAGAGCTAACAGATGCAATGAGAAAGTTTAGCTCAGTGGAGGAGATTCTGCTTTGAATATACAAGGTCCCTAGTTGAATTCCTGGCTCCTCTTAGAGGACTGATCCACTGGGATATCAAACATTGAGTTGATACTTTAGGACAGGGAGAATATAGACATTATTTTTCTATTAGCTTCTCTTGGGTCTCTTACTTTTCTGGAAAAAAAAAAGGGTTACACTTAAAAAAATTAACTCAGTTTACTTGCTAAAACCTGCTTCAAAATCTGCAGAGGGCATGTTGCAGGGTAATTGATTGATGAACATCAGCAGCCTGAGAAGCTTCTCAGGGGCCTAATAGGGAAGGCTGTTTTTCCTTAGTTTGTGTTTGAATGCATGCTTGTGTGTTTGTTTGTTTTTCTTTTCTCTTTCTCTTTCTCTCCCCCTCTATTTTTTTTTTAAATTAGGTGCTTCTTGCTTGTTTTTTGTTTGCTGTATTTCCCCTTCTTTGATTTCCCCTTTTCTGAATATGCCAATTTTGTCTATCAACACCATCTCTTTTCCCTCTTTCTTCTTTCTATCTTCACTTTCTGTTGTTCTTACATTCCACGTCTGTGCATTTAGTCTTCAATTTTTCTGGTTTTTATTTCTATCTAGTCTATCCTGTTTTTTTTCCATTTTTGACTATTTTCTTTTTGTCTTTTCTTTTCTCTCTCCCTCTCTCCCATTTATGCCCTTTTAATTCATTGTATATATTTTTCTTTATTCAGTTTCCCATTTCATTATAGGTACTCCACTTTTTTATTCTTATTATTCTATACTGCTTACATGAGTTAAATATTCATTTTCCAATGTCTTATGTGGTTCCTCTTCTAAATTTTACTATTATTATTATTGTTATTATTATTATCCATTTTCTTCTCTTAACTTTTTTGCTTTCTCTGGCACTAATTCAAGGGAATATAGACAACAACAAGGAAATAGGTTAAGAGGAAGAAAGTGTCAAAGAGAAATCTTAACACAAACACAAAGAGAAAGTAAATAAAGTCCTAGAGTAGAGGGAGAAGGTAATCAACTGATTAAATTCATAAAGATAAAAAGATGACCAGACAGCAACAAAAAATTGCAAACCATACTAAGAAACAGGAAGACATGACCCAGTACAATGAACAAATTGAAAACCAGGAAGATGTGCAGAATATTGAACAATTACTCAAAGCTGTCCAAACAAATAACATGGACCAACTTAATTAAGTGATGGAAGAGATTAAGGCTATTAAGAAGACACTGGGAGAACATAATGAAGTAATTGTAAACATATATAAAAAGGTAATGGATATGATGGTGATGAATGGCCAAATCCAAGAAATAAAATTTACACTGGAAGCGC
>JAQZBX010080106.1:0-13874 GCA_029593785.1 Cabassous unicinctus
GATGGGGAATGGTTGTGTGGGGTGTTGTTGGGGGTCTGGGCGGCGGGGAGCATGGGAATCCCTGTAGTTTCTGAGTAATATTTGGGTAATCTAGGCACCTCTATAAATTGTATACATATATATATAACAAATAACATTTATGTAAACAAATGCACATATATGCATATGTGTTATATATCATTTTACAAATAAAAAAAAAATAAAATAAAAAAAAAAAAAAAAAACACTTAGGTCTTGACACACTGGTTTGGCCTCCCCTATTAGGAACCGCCATGCTCTCGAGAGACTCCAACCTGTCTTTTTATGAACAAATTGGTCCTCCCTAGGATGGGATTTCAACATTTTCCCACTTATTATGTGGGTCTCTACCCACTGATACAACACGTTATGACAGAATGATGACTCACACACCCCATAGAAGCCTGCTGTAGGTGCAACCTGTCCCGAATGCCCCCCCATACAACACCTTTAAACAATAACCTTTCCTTGTCATTTTGTGCTAAGAACATTCCCAAATATGTACTTTCAACCACATACCCCAAAATCCCCAGTGCTCACCTGGTGCCTCTCCCAACCCTCCCCCCCACCCAGTTCACTGGACCTTCCAACCCACCCTTCCCAATCTACCCACCTGTCAAATCTCCACCACCCAATCCAGTAATATCACTATCCACCTGTCATATTCCTTCAATATACAACTGCATACTTCCACCTTACCATAGATTATGTCACTATGGGTGTTCACTCACAACCTTCTTCTCCCTTTCTCTTTCTTTTTGACATATCTTCAGACAATAGCTCTCTGTGTGTGCTCAATTTGCTTATTTCAAATCAGTGAGTTCACATATTGTTCATCCTTGAATGCCTGGCTTGCTTCACTCAACATAAGGTCCTCAAGATTCATCCATGTTATCCCACATGTTAACACTTTATTCCTTCTTACAGCTGAGTAATATTCCATTGTGTGAATGTACCACATTTTGTTTATCCATTCAACTTTTAATGGGCACCTGGGTTGATTTGAACAATTGGCAATAGTGAATAATGCTGCTATGAACATTGGTGTGCACATAACTTTTTGTGTCTTTGCTTTCATTTCTTCTGGGTATATACCCAGTAGTGGAATTGCTGGATCATATGGAAGTTCTAAAGTTAGTTTATTGAGGAACCATGAAACTGTGATCCATATTGGCTGGAACATTCTACATTCCCAACAGCAGTGGATGAGTTTTCCCATTTACCACATCCTCTCCAACACTTATAGTCCACTGTTTTTTAAAGAGCTGCCATATTAATGGATGTATGCTGGTATCTCATTGTAGTTTTGATTTGCATTTCCCTAATAGCTAGTGATGTTGAACATCTTTTCATGTGCTCTTCAGCCATTTGTATTTCTTCCTTGGAGAAGTGTCTTTTCAGGTCACTTGCTCATTTTTTAAATGTTTTTTTTTTTCTTTTAATTTTGGAGATATAGGATTTCTTCTAAAATGCAGGCTATTAGAATACTTTCAGATATATGTTTGCCAAATAGTTTCTCCTATTGTGTAAGCTGCCTTTTACATTTTTTGATAATGTCATTTGAGGTGCAAAAGTTTTTATTTTGAGGAAATCCCATTTATCTACTTTCTCTTTTATTGCTTGTGCTTTGGGTATGAAGTTCATGAAGCCATTTTCTATTACAAGATCCTGAAGAAGCTTGCCTATATTATCTTCCAAGGTCTTTATGGTCTTGGCGCTTATATTTAGATATTTTATCAAGATACACCTTGAGGTGATTTTTGTATAATGTGTGAGATGCTGTTCCTCTCTCATTCTTTTGGATATGGATATCCAGTTCTCCAAGCACCATTTGCTGAACTGGCCATTCACTACCAGTTGAGTGGGCTTGGCAGCCTTGTTGAATATCAGATTGATGTATATGCAAGGATCTATATAAGAATTCTCATTTCAGTTCCATTGGATGGTATGTCTATCCTTGGGCCAATGCCATGCAGTTTTGACCACTGTAACTTTGTAGTATGTTTTAAAGTTATATAGTGTGATACCTTCAATTTTATTTTTCTTTTCAATATTTCTTTGGCTATTTGGGGCCTCTTACACTTCCAAACAAGTTTTGTAGTTAGTTTTTCCAATTCGACAAAATACCAGTCCTGTCTTGATAAAAAACACTGCAAAGATAGGAATAGAAGGAAACTTTCTGAACATGTTAAAGTTTGTATATGAAAAACACAAAGCTGACATCACCTTCAGTGTTGAAATCCTAAAAGCTTTACCTCTATGATTGGGAACAAGTAGAAGATGCCCACTGTCACCACTCCTATTTAACATTGTGTTAGAAGTGCTTGCTCTAGCACTGAGGCAAGAAAAAGATATAAAATTTATCCAAACTGGAAAGGAAGAAGTAAAAATTTGCTATTTGTAGATGACATGATCCTATATATTGTAAGCCCTGAGAAATCTACAACAAAGCTTCCAGAACACATAAATGAGTTCAGTAAAGTCACAGTCTATAAGATCAATGCTCAAAAATCAGTAAAAGTTCTGTACACCAAAAATGAGCAATCTGAGGAGGAAATCAAGAAAAAAAAATACCACTTACTATAGTTAATAAATGAATCAAATGCCAGGAATAAATTTAACTAAAGGTATAGAGGACATATATACAGAAAACTACACAACACTGTTTAAGGAAATAAAAGAAAATTCAAATAAATGAAAGAATATTCCCTGTTCATGAATAGGATGAGTAAACATCAAGATGTCTATCCTTCCTAAGCTATTCTACAGATTTAATGCAAACCCAAACAAATCAATACAGCATTTTTTATTGAATTAGAATCAGTACAAGTTAGTTCTTTAGAGGCATAAAAAAGCTCACATCTTCTATTGTTTCAGTTACTTGGATAACTGTTTAGATTTGTCCTGCATATTTCTTACCCTGTTAAATTATGAAATAGAATATAAAAAGAAAAGTTAAAAAAGACTTACACTTGAATTATTCCTGAAACCTCCCCTTTAAATCAAGAAGCAGAACACTGCCATGATCTCCAAAACACACGTTATGAGCCTTCCTGAATGTAACCCTTTCTTTCTCCTTAAATTAAGTATTCCTCTGGCTTTTATGGATAATCTATTCCTTACCTGATTATCTTAGATATGATTATCTCATGGAAGTTCTTAGTGTTTATCTCTTTGGGTTCCTTTGAAGACAGAATGAGATTATTTGGTATGCTGATCATATGGTAAGTGCTGAAACATGGTTACTATTGCTTATACTGCTCAGGCAGCACATTGGAAGCCAGGAAACTTAGAATGACTGAATTTGTTAGGTGTCAATAATTGTGGGTAATACACGGTTTTGCGTGAAACTCAAGGTACTATGAAAAATTGGGAGGGTTTCCTTTTGTAATTATGAATTTGAATTCTGGACTAAGAAAACTCTGGTTTCAATTTCTGGCTTGCTAAGTGGTAGTTAGATATTCGGTATGTAAGTATGCTAGGCAAACCTCAAATGCTTTTTACCTCTTAAACATATACAATTACTCTTGAATGAGCTACAAACTGAAGACAATAACATGTCAACTTAGTATTTTATTCTTCCCTATGGTTTCCTTTATCTATCATAAATTTGAAACTCAAAACTGACTCGCTTATATAGTTATGAGATAAATAATGTCTCTATATTTTAAATGAAGAAATCATTGTTGAAAGAAATGAAGTTACTTGAAGAGTTCACAACTAAAATCAACAGTAGTGTCAAGAATAGAAAATGGAGATCCTCTCCAGTCTACAATTAAGGAGCTAGAAAATTGGTTGCAGTTTATACTTGGTGAATCATTAATTTCAGGGCAAAGTGAAATCTAAGGGGAAGATTTCAACAAGTGAAATAAAGTATCATCTGTGACTTTGGAATTGATGAAAACTGAGGTGTCATATACATATTTATAAAAATTATTTGGATAGAATATCTACAATTTAATTAGAATAATTAACTTTGTAGCAGTAAATGCAGACAGAAAGACAGAATGTTTGGCTTTGCCTGAGTACTCTACTAACCTTGGTTTCTTAAAAATAGTAATTTCATGTGTGAACTTTAATTTTCTTAATTCTGTTATTACTTCCTTCATGAATTTCCCAAAATAATATAAAATCATTTATAATCTGATCAATGATAAGAAAGCAAAGAATCATAACATTTTACTTCCACAACAGAAAGTTATTATTTCAAATGTTTGCAAAAGCTGGAATGAAAGAGTGAAAATGCACATTTGAAGTGGAAAAAAATCAGCATATTTATAGTGAAAAGGCAACTTATATTATATATGTGGAAAGTTATTTCTTTCTATTTGAAATCAATAATTATTTTTTCTAGTTTAGTTGGATTTTTACATACCATTTTTCATTTTCTTTTGGAATGTGGAGAATATGGGGAAAGAAATTCTCATTTGTTTGTTTTCTCCATGCACATGCCTAAAATAATGTTATTGTTTATATCCACTCATATTAATAATCAATTAATTTAAGAGTGCTCCAAACCAGTATTTTAATATCATTTTAAAATAAAAATTAAATAATAGGCTTTTCACTTATAACTGTGGAAATATTTACCCAGCATATTTGGGGGTGTACTGAGCTGCTTTACTCCCAATGGCTTATACAACAGATAATTCTAAATCTTAAAACTGCATAGAACAGAAGGTGAATTAGATGGATTGGGTTGTTGGTAATGTCTTCCTGTTGTATATGTTCTGTACTACCAGACTGTTGCCTCTGGTTTTCCATCTTTTTGAGAACATGAAAGATTTTTTATCTTTAAGGGTAAACTAAAAATAGCATAACTCAGATTAATTTATTTTTAAGGTTACATTTCCATTGCAATGGAATTTTTTATTTTGAAGTTTACAATGGTCAACTTAATCTGAAAAAGAATTTTGAAGAGGGAACTTAAAAATTAATTGACAGAAAAATATATTTACATATGGAGGGGACGAGGTGGTGGCAGAGTAAGGAGCTCCAAGAGCCAGATATCTAAATCACAGTTTTGGGCAACCTAGGAGAAAAGAAGAGCATATTTCAGCCTCCCAGCTGCAATAACAATTCATGAGTAGGGCACTCCACATTGAGGAGGTCAGGGCCCATTCCCTGCAAAAGGCACAAACCTCTTTAGCATCTATTCCCTAGCTGGAGTTGGAACTTCATTTCCTCAAAATGTGGGATGAAGAGATGATTAGGCACCAATTTCAGCTACTGATTAATAAATTTGGATGGAAAAAATTCAGTTCTAAGAACAACTAAATTTTGAGTATGTCCATGTCAGAAATAGGCCAATAGCTTCCATTTTAACTTTGCCCCCAGCAAGAGGGGAAGTGCAGCTGATTGAAAATCACAGTGAATACAGGGACTGGTGTCTTTCCACACAGGTTGGATTGCAGCCCTATTCTAGACTCCAGTTTCAACTCCAGCATGGAGGAAGCTGGGGGGATCTGCAACAGCCTTTCTGTTCAACTGCAGGCACTTCTGGACCACACAGACTAGATTGGTGTATAAATTTGTGGATACATCTCCAGCCCCAATATGATAGAATGGGGGTGGTGTCTCCTCAAATTCTCCAGGCATTTGCAGCTGCTTTCTGCCCACACAAACTGGATTATTGGACACATCTGTGGTTCATCCCTTCCCCTGACAGAACAGAAGCAGGGACAGTCACTTGCTCCAGGAAACTGCAGTCACTTTCAGCCTGCAATATCTAGATTCTCAGGCACACAGCAGGCTCCAATCCCATCCCTAGCAAGGGAGGAGGGAGGTATGTGCTTCTTAAGTCTACTTGGGTAACTGCAGTAAGTTTGACGCACACAGCTTGGTTTGCTGCCCAATCCTGTGGCTACAGCCCTGCCCCAAATAGAGGAGGAAGAACTGTGGAACTAACTTCATCAGTCCCCCCTACCAACTACAGATTGTGTTGGCCTGCATGGCTTGGATTAGTGCACACAGCTTCAGCTACATGCATAATATTGCAGGGGAGAAATTGGGAAAAGCTTCTTCACTTTCTGGGGCAATGTGGGCAGCTTCAGTCTCCACAGATTACAGTACCAACTGCATCCTTGACTACAACAAGCTAGAGAAAAAGGGTAAGACACAGATGAAAAAAGCTGGAAAAAATCAGATTGACTAATCATGAACCACTACAAAGTTTCAAATTAAGTTGAGCCAAGTATCATAGAGGGACTGTAGCACAAAACCAAACAAATAGAAAGCCCTAGACAAAAGAGAGAAAAGGGACAAAGAATAAATACATGTAGTATATCAGGTGCTGAGACACGAACAAAAAAATTACAATCCATACCAAGAAACAGCTAGATATGGCCTAGTCAAGGGAACAAACTAGCCTTCCAGATGACATAAAGGAGTTGAGAAAAGTTATCACAGATGTTCAAATAAATTTCCTTAATAAATTCAATGAGATGGTTAAAGAGATTAAGGATATTAGAAGACACTGCATGAGAACAATGAAAAATGTGAAGGCATACGTAGAAAAAATAGGAGGTCTTATGGAAATGAAAGGCACAACAAAATAAGTTAAAAATAAACTATAGGCATTTAACAGCAGATTTGAAGAGCCAGAAGAAAAGATCAGTTAACATGAAGACAAGGCCTTTGAAAGCAAACATAGAAAAAACAGATAAAAAATATAATGGAAAAAGTTGAACAGGGTCATAGGATACTAAATAATGGCAAGAGACATGCAACCATACATATCATGGGAATCCCAGACAGAGAAGAGAGGGGGAAAGGGGCAGAAGGAATATTTGGTGAAATAATGTAAGAAAATTTCCTGACCCTATGGAAGGACATAGATATCTGTGTCCAAGAAGCACATTGTCCCATTTGAATGATACTAAGTCAATCTACTCTGAGACATTAATTGGGATGTCAAATGCCAAATATAAAGAGGGAATCCTGGGAAGGAAAGAGAAAGAGATTTATCTCATATAAGGAATTAACAATAAGAGACCGTGGCAGCAAGAAGGCAGTGGTATGGAATATTTAGGACCCTGAAATAAAAAATTGCCAACCAAGAATCTTATATCCAGCAAGATTGTTATTATAAAATGAGGGCAGAATTAGAATATTCCCAGATAAACAGAAACTGATATATTTTGTAACAAACAGAATGGCTTTTCAAGAAATACTAAAGGTAGTGACACAGGCTGAAAAGAGAAGGCAGGAGAGAGAGGCTTGGAAGAGTCTAGAAATGAAGATTAAATCAGTAAAATTGTAAAATGAGTGGTGAACACAATATATGTCAGTTAAAAACCAGAGATCAAAATGGGTGAAGTATGAACAGCCTACACAGTAATAACATTGAATGTTAACGTATTAAACTCCTTCATCAAAAGATACAAACTGGCAGATTGGAGGAGAAAATATAAGCCATCTATATGCTGACTACAAGAGACACACATGAGGCTCAGGGATACAAATAGATTGAAAGTGAAGGGCTCAAAAAAGGTTTTCCATATATGCAGTAACCACACACACACAAAAGCTGGACTAGCTATACTTATATTGGATGAAATATACTTTAAAAGCAAAGCTCTTATTAGAGGCAAGGAAGATCATTGTATACTAATAAAAGGGGAAATTCTCCAGGAGGAAATAGCAATCATATATGTTTGTGCACCTAACCAGGAGGCCCCAAATTACATGAGGCAATTACTGGCAGAACTGAAGAGAGAATTAGATGTCTTTACAATAAAAATAGTTGAAGAGTTTAACACACAATTCTCTTCATTTGCAAGATCATCTGGGCAGAGGATCATAAAGGAAAAGATAGATTGAATAATATGATAAACAAAACAAAGGCTAATAGTCATTTACAGAATATTGCACCCCAAAACAGAAGGATATACATTCTTCTCAAGTGCTCATGGATGGATATTTCTCCAAGATAGACCATATGTTGGGTCACAAAGTAGATTTCAATAAATTGAAAGAGATCAAAATTAAACAATTCACTTTCTCTGATCATAATGTAATAAAGCTGTAAATTGACTTCAGGCAGGAAAAAGGAAAATTCACAAATATATGGAGATTTAACAATACAGGATTATATAATCAGTGGATCAAAGAGGAAATTGCAAGGGAAATCTGTAAATATCTCGAGATGAATGAAACTGAGAACACAACATATCAGAACCTACTGGATGCCACTAAAGCATTGCTAATATGAAATTTATAGCCCTCAATGTTTACGTTAAAATACGAAGAACACTAAAATCAGTGGCCTAAACAAACTGCTGGAGGAACTAGAAAAAGAACAGAAAACTATGGTCAGAACAAGCAGAAAAAGTGAAATAACAAAGATCAGAGCAGAAATAATTAAATTGAGAACAAGAAAACAATAGAGATAATGGACAAAACGAAAAGTTGTCTATTAGAGATCAACAAAATTGACAAATAGTTATCTTCATTAGCATATTTCACTTACAGTCAGATATATATATGTGGTATATATGTACATGATTCCTCAGTGCTAGGCACCAGAAATAAGTTCACTAGAAAGAAGGTTATACTTTTTTTTCTTTAGAGCAATCTAAAAAATATGCTTTTTTTTTTCAAAGCATTGCTGTGGATATTAAAGTAACAATTATAAAATACTTTGCAGAACTCTGGTAATTTTGGGACATCTATGTTAGGTACATAAACATTTTTTTCTTGATATTTCTTCTTGGTGAATTTTCCCTTTTATTAATTTGTAGTTACCTACTTCATCTCTTATAAGAGTTTTGATTTAAAATCTTTTTTATCTGATATTAGTATTGATATACCCCCTCTCTTTCAATTGCTTTTACTATGGAATACCTTTTTTGAACCTTTCAATTTAAGCCTGCTTGTGTCCTTGCATCTAAGTTTACTTTCTTGTAGACAAAAAATATATTGCTCATATCTTTTATCTATTTTGTCAATTTATGTCTTTTAATTGGGGAGTTCAAGCCATTATCATTCAGTGTTACTATAATAAAGATGTTACTTACTTTATCCATTTTATCCCTTGACTTTTGTCATTTCTTACTATTGTCTGTCTTTTCACCCTTTCAATTTCTCTTACTTATGTTCTTCATTTCTTCACTCTTTTCCAGTCTCTCTCACTTGTCTTTTCTGCTAAGCTGTAATACACCCTTTAATATACTTTGTAGATTCAGTCTCTTGGAAACATACTCGCTCAGGTTTTTGTTTGTCTGTAAAACTTTAAACTTGCCTTCAATTCTAAATGATTGTTTTGCCAGATAAAGAAATTTTTATGTCAATTTTTCTCTTTCCCTACCTTAAAACCACTGCCTCTCACCTCTGTAGTTTCTGAAGAGGGATTGGCACTTAGCATTATTGAAGCTCACATTGAAATAATACATTGCTTTTCTCTTGCTGTTTTCAAAATCTTTTATCTTTGGCCATTGGCAATCTGAATAGTATATGTTTTGGAGAAGGTTTATTAGGATTTATTATTTTTCAGATATGTTGTTCTTGAATATTATTATTCATGTCTTTCATAATGGTTGTAAAATTCTTAATCCTTCTTTCTTCAAGTATTCTTTCTACCTCTTTTCCTTTCTCTTCTCTTTATGGGATACCTATAACATATATGTTTGTGTATTTCATATTGTCATTCAGTTCCCTGAAACCCTGTTCAATATTTTTCATACTTTCTTCTGTCTCTTCTGTTAGTGTTTCAGTTTCAGTATGCTGTCTTTGAAATAATTTATTTTTTTTTCATTTAACATTTCAAATCTGCTGTTATATTCCTGAAATATATTTTTAATCTCATCCATTGTATCTTTCATTTTCATCAGCTATTATTCTTTTTTGCAGGCTTTCAAATTCTTCTTTATGCTCATATAATGTCACCTTAATATCTTTTATCTCTTTAGTAATATTTTCCTTCAGTTCTTTAATTGATTAAGCAGGTTTGTTTGGCCACCACTTATTTTCTTAAATCCTGAGGCTCATCTCCATTCTTGGATTGTTCATTTGGCTGGCCCATATCTTCCTATTTCTTAGAATGGGTTGCTTTCATTTGGTGATACCTAGGTACCTGCTTATGGTGATGAATTTATTCTTTTTATCAATTTCAGTCTATTGCCTAGTGGTTTTATTTTAAAGCTTTTATTTGATATTTATTTTACTTTTTAAAAAGTTTAATATTGACCTGTTTAAGATATTAAAACTGTATAGGGAGCTGCTAATATGGTCCAACCAGATCTTTTGTGCCTGGGAAAGAATTGGAAGAGACCAGTCTGTCTTCCTTCACTTCCTAGTCTGCCAGCAAATGGTGCTCCTCAGCAAAACCTTCCACCTAGATAAATCCTTCAATTTCCACTACCTTTTCAGAGCTATCAAGTTATGGTAATTACATTTATCAATGATACACAACAGTCATTCCTCTGCTGTACCCTCCCTTTTCCCAGGGAAGAATCTCTTCTTTCCCCTTCTCTCCTATCCACTCAGCTGTAAGTTTTACTAAGCCTGCTCATCTAAGGTGAGGGGGCTGGGTGATGTTCCCAAATGCAATGGTAGCAACTCATGGTTTTCCCTCTGGTTTCTCCATCTCTGCATCCCCAATCCCTCCTGGAGAATGTGTGTGGCACTTCCTTTGCCTGAAAAGGTCTCCAAATTGGCTCCCTTAGACTTCTTTTATGCCTTCTACCCTATTTTCAAAGAGAGCTTTGCCCTACCTGAGCTATTCTGATGCCCAATTTTCAACATTTAGAAATGTTTTACTTATCACAATGCATATTTGTCAAGTCTTGTAAGTGCAGATAAACCTGTGCATTTGGCTCTGCAAGTTTTCCCTTTGCTATTTTCCTTATCATTCAAGTTGGATTTCCAATTCTAGTGAAAAAAATATATTCCAAGTACATGATCTTAATTATCACCACAATTTCCTCATTCCTGTAAAGTAGGAAAAATCATCTTGGCTGAAAATCCATTATTCTACCAGGTCCTAAAATATATTCCTATAATGTTGAATCTCAGTGGGAAAACTAAGATAATAGATTTATAAGGATATTTTTAATTCATTGGAATGTTAAAGAATGTTCATCCTAATTTTATAAAAGATGGATTATATTTCATGGTCATCTAATGGAATAACAAGAAAAGTCTCTATTTGTCAACACATTATCTCATACATAAGAAAAACAAATATGTACACAAGTGCCACACTAATGCAAAGTGTCCATAACAAAGAAAACTATATGTGTGAGTGGGGTATATGAGAACTGTACTTTATGCATGGTTTTCTGCGAATCTCTAATTTTAAAAAAACCAACAACATGTATTTCACTTTCAGGAGGTATTTGGCATTTGAGAATTAGCTTCGATTGTTACAGATCCATCCTTCTCATACTCACTTCAATAAATTGGCTTCTTTTTGATTCAGGTAAACAAAATTTTCAATTCTTCCTAATCAATCTTCCTAAAAATATATTCAAAATTATGTGTCCACGTTGCCAGTCTTAGTAACATAGACAAGCTTTTCTCATGTTCTTTCCCAAAATATTTTCACTCTCTCCTTCTTCTCATTATTATAAAGTAATATAATACCACCTCTTTTAAAATTTTTATGGTAATAAATGTTAAATGTTAACAGATAAATAACTCTCTACTGGTAGAATTTCAAGCATCATTGATAAGCTAAGAAGGAACTATTGAAAAGAAGCTCTTAATCCATTCCTTCAAATCACACTGTAATTTCTCAATTCACATATAGTAAACCTGAACCTTAGTATTTAAAATATTTTATATCCATTACTTATAATTTCAGCACCAATGCATTTACAATTTGTTTTCAAAACTATAAGTTTTTCTACCTCATTTTTCCTTTAAGTTGAGCTAAAATCATTAAAATTTGTTTATATAAAGCTCTTAAAATTAAGTAGGATTACTCTAAGATCTGTTGTTGAGAGGGCAAGATGGCGTCGGTTTAGGAGGTCACTTGCTGAGAGCTCCCTGAGCATGGCAGATTGTGGACAGGGTCTTTCCTGGGGATCTGTGCTGTGGGTGCTCAGAACGAGAAGCTTGGGATATCTATCTGCACAGATTGATGGTGTGGACTGATCGGTAGAGATTTGTGAGTTTTTAGCCTACCAGTGGTGGTTAACCCAGACAGCTGAGCCCCACCTTTAGGGAAAAATAAAGCCAGTATGCGCCATGACTCCTGGCCCTGCAGCTGGGTGACAGGGCCTGGTGAGAGGGAGCATTCTCTGAGAGAGGGACTGCTCTGGCAAAAGGGTGAGAGCTTTCCTTTCTGTGGATTTGGCTGCCTGAAACCCCTTGCAGCTTGGGCGAACAAAACAGCTGGATTGAATCAACATCCGGCAGAGGGGAGGAGTAAATCTGCTGAGGGAATTGATTTACCTAGCTGCCCAGGGATAAGCCCCAAACACTGCCAAGCTGGTGAGAGAGAGCACTCTCCAAGAGAGGGAAGGTTCTGACAGAAGGCAGAGAAGGGATGCTTTATGGTCAATTTGATGACCTGGACCCCCTCAAAGCTTTGGGGAGCAGATAAACCAGCTTGAAGTAACACCAGGCTGAGGGGAGAGGTGAATCTCCTGAGGAAATCTGATTTACCCAGCAGCCCGGTGACACTGAGTCTCGGCTCCAGAAGGGGTGGAGCAAGCCAATTTTATCATTCTGCACTGAATAGCATCAGAGCTTCAGTTCCGCTGGGGGATCCAGCAAAGTGGGAAGTGCTTGATTAGTTTCCACGAGCCTAGTTAGGGTCCCCTCGGTGAAGGGGGTGGTCTAGAAGAGCACTCATTTTGGGGCCTGTATTTCATCAAAAACAAAAAAAAGAGAGACAGTCACTTTAAAAAATGAAACATGAATTCTTCTTTTTAAATTAGTTTAATAGCCAAAAGCTGCTTCAAAACCTGCAGATAGAACCCTGCAGGGAAATTGATGGATAAACACAAGCAGGCTGAGAGGATCCACAAGGACCCTAGTAGGAACACTGTACCTCTTTGGCTTTATTTGACTGCTTACCTGTGTGGTTGCTTTGTTTTTCTCTGTTTATTTGTTGTCTCTTGCTTTTCTTTCCTCCTTCCTCCCCCCTTCTTTTTTTCTTTCATTTTTTAAAAATTAGCTGCATTCTTGTCTCTTCTTTGCTGTGCTTCTTCTTCAGTGATTTCCCTTTCTCTCTTTATGTTGATTTTGTATTCCAAACTATTTCTTATCCTTACTTCATCTTCCTGCATTCTGCTTTCTGTTGTGGCTCTTATTTAACACATTTTTTCATATGCCCACATCTAAAGGGTGTCCATTTCTATTATATCTATTCTGTTTTCTCCTGTTTTTATTAATATTAACTTTTTCCTTTCAACCTTTTCTTTACTCTTTCTCTCCCTCCTCATAACTCAAGCCTTCTAAATCATTATATATATATTCCTCTATTTGGTTTCCCAGTACATTGTAGGTACTCCACTTTTTCCCCTATACTCTACACTGCTGACATTAGTTAAATATTCATTTCATTAAGTCTTATTTGGCTCCTCTTCTAACTTTTATCAATATTACTATTATCCTTCTTCGTTTCTCACATCTTTTGATTGCTCTGCCCTTAATCTTTTGCCTTCAAGGGAACATAGAAAGAAGCAAGGAAATAAAATAAGAAAAAAAAGTGTCAAAGAGAAAACTTAACACACATGCAGAACCACCAGCTAAATAAAACTCTAGAGCAGAGAAAGAAGCAAAATCAACTGAATAAACCCATCAAGATAAAATGATAACTAGAGGGCAACAAGAAATTACCAACCACAATGAGAAACAGGAAAACATGGACCAGTCCAATGAACAAACTAAAAACCAGGAAGAAATGC
>JAQZBX010080107.1:0-13872 GCA_029593785.1 Cabassous unicinctus
AGATATGCAAGGAATGGAAACAGAGATAACAGTATGGCTGTGCAACAGTTCATATTAGATTTTACAGAGAAGAGTATATGAAACAAAAGTTTAATTGAGTGCAATGGGTGTACAATGACTGTAAATTCAATAGAAAATAATGGGTTTGCAAGGAATGATGGTCAAATGGCACATGGTGGGTGTGCAAGGAGTGATGTTTCAATGGCAGAGTTCAAGAGTGGATGTTGAATGGTGCAGAATGTGTTAAGTAAGCTGAGGGTATCAAATGAGGGAGATTGTAATAGTTATATGGCATACGGTGATTATGCAAAAAGAGGGAGGGAATGGCATTGATTTGTGCAACAGGTAAACTGAATAGGAAAGAAGTGTACAACAAATTAAAATTGCTGGGACATTTAACTATTAGTTCTTGAAGACTAAAAGTCTGTGAATTAAAAAAAACCCTTGCACACCAGTTTTGTATAATCCAAATAGGAATCCATTCACACTATTCAGTTCCATTCATCTGTCACATGTGCACACCCACTCTGTGTCATTGAATTTATATGCCTCACACATCTTTTGTAAGGCACTCCAATTCCAAACATTGCATATTGTCTCTGATCTTATACATATTGCCCAATAAGGCAATGCCACACCTCACTGTGCCATTCAACTACCACACCATAAATACGTGTGGTTTAACAAACATGCTTCATACATCACCTCTGCTCCACCCAAATCCCACATTTTACACACATTTTCTGTGTCCTTTATCTGCCACTCTGCTCCCTCACAGTGTGCAATTAAATACCCCCACATTGCAGCCCATTCAGCAACATCAAACATCACACTTTTCACACCTATTGTGAAAAATCTTTAAAATAGGATCAACCCCACACAAAATTTGGTTTGGATGTTGAGATGGATAGTGTAACATAACACCAAAAGGATATGAAAATTTTCATTACTCACATAATGATGTTTTCTGGGGAGAGCAGTGCAGGCTTTCTGAGCAAGTCCAAAAATGACTTGAAAGAGCAAGGAAAGGCTCAGAGATTTTATGGTGTTTAGGGGTTGGGGTTGGAATGAGGGTTTTTGTGTGCAATCAGGGGTTGAATGTTTTTAACCTCTCAATGGTGCCAAAGTAGGGGACAACCAGGATTTCTTACAAGCCTGCACAGATGTGGGGAAGAAGAGGAGTTAGAGAGGTAAGGCTTAAAATATATCAGAAGTCAAATATCCAAAAAATGATGTCAGATACTTTATTATAATCCAGCCCTCGTGTTGGACGACTAAAGTACACCATGTTTAATTTAATTGAAATTAAGCCATTAGGATGTTGAGACCTGCAGACTGAAGCCTACAAGGAAGATGAAAATTCTGTTGAAATCCTTCTTTAGGCATCCAAAATTGTGTATTTTGAGAAGCCAAATGTGTGCCTTGATGACTATCGATAATGTCTAGAACAACAAAATGGATAAAGTAGTAACATGGTGTAGACCTATGTTTGGCTTTAGTTTGTGTGGAGACATATGAGATTTTGGTTTATATTTTGGGTATCTATGATGCAAGCTATTCTTAGAGTCCTTTACCCCAAAGGGAACAACCAGGGAAAATAAATTGTTCTTGTTGGCACTGGTAGGACAAGGTAGCCAATGGCCCAAGGATCTGTAAAAATGTGCAGATGGGGCTTATTATTGGCAAAGGAATCCAAGTGGCTCAAGATTGTCCAACTCTTTTGGCCCTTGTGTCCCACCCTTCATCTGGAACATCTGGTTAATGGATGAAAAGTACCAGATCCCCAGTGAGCTGTATGATGTTCAATGGTGGTGATTCAGTGTGTAAAGTGTATGAACTCCCTTCAGGCTTCCCTCAGTTGTAGCAAAGAAGTCTGTGAAGGGGCTGTCTTTCTCCAACACCATGGCATCTAGCAAGGAACTGAGGAAAGGAGATGCAGCTCCTACTGCAGGTGGAATACATGGTAGGGCCCGGGTTTGGCACCAAATGATATCAAGTAGTGGCTGTCTTGAGATTTGGGGTGCCTCTTCCATGACTCAAGGCATAATAGACATCTGGGTAGAAAGGGCAATGGTATCAGTGCCTGTGGGAACCTCTATATCCAGGAGAGTTCAGGATGTGGCCAAAAATTGCCACTCTAATGGCATGCAGCATAAGGTCAAGGTGGACAGTTTCTTGAACCAGAAGTTCACAGACAACTTATGGCCATGATGGGTTGTCCAGAGTCTTCAGGAGGCATGAGAAGAGGTTGGTAAAGCTTCTACTGTGAAGAAGCCTCTGGGAACCATTAAGGGGTATGCCTGTGTTATAGCAATTTGAACATATTTCAGAGCTTTTTGAGGGAGAGATCCCATTTTAACTGGGCCAATAGTTTAAACAGGCTTAAGTAAATTTTTAAAAATGAGGAATATGTTCTCTCCAGAACCCAAAAAAGCTGATAGATGTGGGGCTTGTGTTAACATTGTCAATGCTGAAAGGGCCAATATGTGTTTTTAACAATTTCAAAGACTGAGCAGCCCTTGGATGACCAAAATTTTTTGATAAATTTAACTGAGGTGGTGGGACCTGACATTATGAATGTAACAATGTCCTTTTGTAAGCTCCTTTGTGGTTATTTGTATGTCCTCATGTAATAAAGAGTTAATTGAGCAGGCCTGGCTACTCAAACCTTGCACATTTCAAGAAAAGGTCTAGCTCTTAACTGCTCCTGGGAGATAGCCTCTGAGCCCTTGAAGTGCCCTGCATGTTATGTGAGTTTTTGTTTGTCTGAGGCCTCAGTCTACACCAGATAGTTCAAGTTAACAATGTGATTTATAGTGAAAACCTGGTTTTTGTATGCTTGAGGCTTTGGACTATGCTATGTTACTTTGATCTCTAAGGGACTGTAGATTGAGTATCTAAGATCAGTTATGTGGGTGCACCATGCTTATGTGAAAATCCCCCAATAAAAACCAGAAACTGAGGATTGAGTGAACTTCCCTAGTTGGCAATATTTCTCATGTGGGGTAATTTAGTGCTTTCCATAGAACTCCACTGGAAAGACAGATATTTGCTAGTAACTGTCTCTTCTGGACTCCACCTTACATGTTTACACTTTGCTGATTTTAATTTGTACCTTTCACTGTAATATTCTATAACTGTGAGTATAACAACTATTCTGAGTTATATGAGTGCTTCTATTGAATTACTGAACCTGAGTATGGTCTTGTGCACCCTTGGATCAGTACTGAATTGGTGTTTCCAATGAATCTCCTTGGAGGAGGATGTTACCAATGCAATCTCATAACTGGGATCCTGGACAAATTGGATTCCAAGACCTTGCCTTGTATTGATTGTATCCCTTCAGTAGTGAAGGCAAACTGCAAGGGAGAAACTGTTGAAACTGGCACTAAAGAAAACATGTTACCCAAATACAAAATATGAAAATATTTCACAGTTGCTGATTGGAGAAAGTCATACATTTCAATAATATTGGCTATAAGGGCCTTGATGGATGGGACTATGACATTATGATTGTAGTAATCCACTATGAGACACTTTTCAGCCTTTCCAATATGAAAAACAAGTCAAATTGGGCTGTTAAAAGGAAAAGTAGTGAGGTTAATGACTTGTTCTTGATATAGGTCTGTTTCAAACCTTAAAGGTCCTTCTTTACATTGGACTATATTAGCTATTTTAACTGAAGAGGCAGTGGGGGTAATCATCTACTGGACCCCCTTTTGTCAAATTAATTTGCAAGTGCTAAAGACTTAATTTAAAATTATTATTCATTGGGTTTGAATGAACATGCCTGTTATGGGATATTTTAGGGCTATGGGTGCTATGACCATGGGACTTTTTTTGTAAGGCCCTAGTTCTAATGGTTATAGTAAGACACAACTGTATGTCCTCTATTATCTCTTCTGTATCTCCCCTAACAATATAGTGAATATGTATTCCCCTGGTATAAATGATACTTGAGCCCATGTATTAAGGTCAGAAAGTTTTCCAGTTAATGCATCTCAGCAGGTGTCAAAATTAACTCAGGTCCTATGTTGTAGAGGTGCAAAAGCCCATAAGCTGCCTTATATCTTTTGGTTTTATAAATTCTTTTAGTAAAATTTGGGTTCTAATTGGATCTAAATGTGGACCATTATTTCACTTGTTTCCTTCCCCTCTATCCAGGGATTTGGGTTGCTATTTCTTTGTTTTGGGTAAACTTTGGAGGGGGTAGCTTCCTTTTGCTTATTTTTTTGTTTCATCCTCCAGAGATTCTTAAATCACTACTGTTGAGGTTAGTGCCTCCCCATGTGCATGACTGCTTTAAGGACCCCAGGATTAAATTGGGATGAATTAGCACCTTGTTATGCTATGGGGATGCCATGTGTGTGACCAGGATGCTTTTTTCAACACAGGCCTAGACAACAGCCTCAGGGGCAGCAGCAAAGGCAGTTTGTAGGTCCTAGTGAGCCCTCTGCCAGCAGGAGCATGGATCTCAAAACTTCAAGTCTTCAAATGTCTGCTCTTCAGTGACTGCTCTTTTTCCACATGAGCAAAGACCCAATGGGCTCAAATATTATGCACAGCAGAGTCTTTCCTCTGGGTGTTTTTTGAAATGGGGCCAACACTGGTTTGAGACCCTCAACCAATTGGTCCCAGGGTTAGAGTCTTTTCCCTGAGCCTAGCCTAAGCCACAGCTAAATACAGAGACATCTTTGTTGAAGCATATGACCCACGGCCACTTTAAGGAAGGCCTCAGTTCCACACTCCTGTCCTGACATGCCAATTAATTATCAAAACTTCCTACAAAGGTTGGTTGAATCTATAACAGAGGCTCAGTGTCACTCAGCAAAAATAATACAGAGCAACTCCACTCAAACTGCAAGTTAGCCCATAGGCTAAAGAGCCAGTTAGGAAGCCAAGGCAAGAGAAGAAAACCTAGTGTTTATGACTATTTTAACTCAGTTAAATATGTCCCTCTATGTAAATTGCAAACAAAGGGAAATGTGGCAAAAATAAGAAAACAACAAGAAAAATAAAAAACAAGGAAATAAATGAGCTGATAGGACCAATGGATGAAGGAAGCTACCAAGTAATGGATTTTGACAAAAACAAAAATAGATTGCTCATCCTAAGAAAATATGTGATGAAGTTGAAAGAAGAGAAAAATACCAAATAAGCATGAAAATGTAGGGAGAATTTAGAAAAATGTAAAAGGCCATACAGAGAATTTCTCTTAAAGATACTTTCCAGATATATACACTCAAGGCTTTCTCTATTTATACATACCACTTTTGATTGAAAAATTCTTTCTTAACATTTTAATATCCACTTATATCCTCCTACTTTGCTTCTGGAAAGCCTATTCCTCATTTTAGGATTCATAGAAGTTGTGTCCTCATTGAAGATGCTATTTATAAATAATAATATAAGGGAAAAACAAAATTCAGTGTGAGTCAATTCATGAATGTAGAAAAAGAGAAAATTAAATATAACTACCTTAAATTTGATAACATGAATGTGGACCAAATGAAATAATAAAATTAGCAGCAAAAATTCTTTTAATAAGTAATAGTAATTTAAAGAATTGAACCAGTCTTATCAAACTGTAATTCTGGGATTGAACTTGGAGAAGTACAAAACAATGCTGGCACATGTTGGCATCAAATGGACTCCCTAGGAAGATAAATTCCAGCCTTGGGGCAGAAGATGCTCTTCATTTTCTCCAGAATGACCCCATTTTCCTCCTTGACCTCCTCACTCCCACCTGCTCACTTCTCTCCCTGAAAAATGGTGTTTACTCTTCTAAGACTGAGAACAACTGTGCTTTCATTGAAGGAGATATGTTGAAAGTCATCTATACTAGGATGAAAATATGAATATAAGTGTATTCCTTAAAATTAAAGAAACAATGGTAAATTTCTATTTAGTTTTATATAATAACTAAAATTTTATCTGAATTAAAAATTGATCACATCTAAATTGTAGTCTGAGGAAGAAAATGTGACTCAATAATCAACAATATAATGAGAAAAACAAAACCAAGGTAACCTATGATTTTCCTATAGAAGAAAGGGTCAGGGAAGATATGCAGAAATCTACCTGCTGTCAGAAAAACAGAAAGCCCCATGTTAGACAATGGTCTATGAAAAGTGCTCTTAGTGAGACACCACGGACACTAAGAGAGGATTTAAACTGCAAAATATGGCAACGTAGAACATTTGTTTGCTAGAGGACAATCTTAAAATTCTGGTTCCAATGATTACATCAGACTTGGAACAGATATGGAGAAAGGGTAGGGCTGTAAGTTCACATAATGCTATTTCCCTAACCCCACAATCATGCTGCACAACTCCACTGTCACTATTATCATTGCATATTAGGTAAACTTCACCTCCAAGTGCCTCTGCAGTTGGGAAATGAAGAGGCTCTCAATATGTCCTATCACAGTTGGCTAAATGCAGGGAAAGTGGCCTGCACAAGACACCAATTTTTTTTTTCAGGGTAAAATCATCCATATTTTTTATTTCCTTTTTTTTCTCTTCTTGCATATTTCTCATACCATTTAAAACTAACATTCCATGTATACATATTTGATTGCTTCTTCCTCACATAATTTTCGCTTCCTACTAAGTGAATCAAAGAACTAGGAATCAGCTATTTCTAAATGAAACTTGTTATTTTTTAATCTATTACCACTGAAACCATCCACACTCATTCACTTTATAACATTAGCTCATATGCTCATTTTAAAAAAGAAACATAGTGAGCCTCCTGCTGAAAACTCCCTCACAGACAGAACTTTATCCCTACAGCTGGGAAACATTTTGCCTTGGCCTTGCTTCCAAAAAGAGGTTCTGTAGCACCCTGAATTTCTACAACACCAATTCTGTTCTAAATTTTGTTGAAATGTGTGGTTTTTGCAATATTTAAAATATAAAGAGGGGCAACGAGTCAGGCTTGGGGCCTGGGAACAAAAGTAGGCTCAGAAGAAGGGAGAGACAGTGAGGGGTTGCACAGAGAGTGTGTGATGAAGGTCTTCTCTGGCAGGGCCTCACAATCCTAAAACTCCAAACTCATGAGCAACTTCCCTGTTTTCTCATTCAACTGGCTTTCTTTCCAAAGAAAAGACCAACTCCAGGACTCTTATGGATGAAAAGTCTTCTCCCTCTTCTCCTTTATTCCAAGTAATCTCATTAACTGACACCAATGATTCTTGACCAAAGACTCTGTTCTCTTTACAGTGTTCAACATTACTGAAAGAGAAACTGGAAATCCTTGACATATATTTGCTAGCAACTAAAGGAAAATGGCAGTTCTCATCATGTCTCTAAAAAAATAGTTCTCAGTAGTTGCTTGTAGAAACCTCAAGGCAGGGTGTGGAGGTGTGGGAGGCAGGGTGGATAGGAGTTACGTCAGGTCAGGGGATTTACAATTCTTTATGGCAGTGAGTCTGAGAGTGGATGAATGACTATGAATGATCAGATTTTCAGATGTTACTGATGTAAACAGAGACATTTGGTCTGAGGGGGTAAATTCTGAGGTTTTCTTAGAGAATGTAGGAGGATGTTTTACATCACCATAGCATCAAGGTGGGAATTGGCCATTTTACTGAGGGGTTCTGGAGTCTTAGTTCATGCAGGAGTGCTTGGCAGTCTGCCTCTCTGATAGACTATGATGGGAGGTGCAAAGGCAGGGGAAAGTAGACTTTCCAGGGCCTCATTTCCTCTATGTATCTTCATTAAATCCAACTATAGGTGTTACTGGATAACAAAGGTGCTAACTATCTGCAACATACAATGAAAAGGGAATAACAGGGAAATTAAAATTACTGTATGACCTATGATACCAATTCTATGAGATGACCATTGTCAAATTTTTATGTAAACCTCTCAAAATGTTCTATGTATATTATACATACATTTTTCTATCCCTATCTATAACTAAAAAAAGGAGAGAGTGTTGCATTCTCTTCCATATCAGTTGAAGATATATATATATATTTATATATACTTATATATAATTTATATGTTAATATATAATTATATTTACAGATTATACTAACATTTGATGGAATAAAGATAAAATGGACAAAATTATCAGAAATATCATACATGGATTTCTATAGATGTAATTGATGTGCAACATTGGCTGCATACAATAACCTATACTACCAAGAACACTCATAGGAATAAAAAGATTTATGTAGTTTATTCTTCTGGTCCATGTGGTCTCTATTGGAGCACTGAATGGAATTCAGGTTGTGTCTGGGTTGGTTTCATTAGCCTCAATTTACTCACTTGTCTGGTGTCTTGGAAGGATGACTGGAAGGTTGGGCTCTGCTAGTCCTGCCAACCAGAAATTGGCACATGATTCCTACAGCATGGTGGTCTCAGGGTGGTCTTATTCCTTACATAATTCCTCAGGAATCCCAGAGAGTATTGGATGAAATGTTTCTATGTTCCAGACCAGAAACAATCACAGTGTTCCTTCCACCCTTTTCTATTGGGCACAACAATCATGGAGACCACCTAGTTCATGTGGATAGCATGTGACCCCTCCTCTCTATAAGACAGCTATCCTGGTCACAGGCCAGGTCCCTATTTTCCCTGACCAATTTGCCACAAGCTGGGCCTCTGCTAAGGTTAGGTCTAACTGGACTTGAGTTAATTGCTGAGATCTGTAAATTGTCTCCTTAGACATAAATGCAAGGCAGAGTCACCCAAACACCATCTGTGGTTCCAAAAGCCACTAAATGTGTCAATACCTATAGTCTGAATTGTGACCTCAAACACACAGCTACATATAATTGTAGGTGTTCATATTTAAAATGTTCCTCACTGTCCACCTCCCTACCCTGGACTGAATTATTCAATCACCAACCAGGAATGTGGAGGATGAGTTTGAGTTAAGGACAGTACATTTCCAGTGAGAGGCCCTTTATCTATTTCCCCAGATTCCTAAGTGTTATTGTGTTTATTTCTTCCTTTTGGTAGCTGAGAACAGAATTTCTTAATTTCCTTCCCACCCTCACCACATCCCGTATTTTACTGGGGCCTTTGGACTGTGACTATTCAAAGATGATTCTCACTTATCCTCTAGACTGAGGACTTCCTCCCAAAGAAATTATCTAGATAAAACACCCATCAAGAAAAATGTTATCTTTTTACTAATTAAGACATAAGTTTATGGCACAAGAGATGATAATGTAATTAAAGTTATTGCTGTTTTAACTAAAATGACACCTTGCACTGAACTCAGGGAGAAAAATGGAGTGAATTTTACAAAAGCAAATTTGAATCAATAAAAGAAAAATTATGATAAATAAAACAACAAAGAGACAAATTCTAAATACCTTTTTGAAATAGGGCAAGTCCTCACCATTTTTTTCTTGCTAACTCTTTTAGAATGCTTTTCTTCTGGGCAAATTGACACTGTCTGAAAGGGACATGGATGTACCCAGGGGACCTGGGCTGCCTGGGTGGTAGTGATGATGGCAAGCTGGAGAAACAAGGCTTCTTGTGTGGAAATGAAGGTAAGTGTTATTGAGGAAATGGATGGGATGGGCACTTATCATGGGCTGGGGTGGCTGAGATTCAAAGAGAATCATCATTTTTTGTTTCACCCCCTGCCTTTCAGCCAGTGTATACATGCTGTCCTCTGATTCATGTCCTTTCCATGAGTTCTACCTTTGATGAATATTGGTGTCCCTGGAATTGTCAACTGGTGTGAAATCTTGGGAGTTGCAAGGGATTGGGATATCAGTCATGATGGGGTTTTGGTTTGGAGACTGATTGATGGATTTGAGCTCTATTCTTTCATGATGGATGCAGTGGTCTGAGGGTTTGACATCTTTGGAATTCACTTGTGGCAGCCATTCACAGATTTGCAAATAGTTCATTTCTTTTTCTGGTGAGAGATGGTATGACTGGTGCAAAAGACAGCAATGATCATGACCACTACAATGGTGATGATACCAACAATAACAATGATGTCCACCGGTTTATTACTGTCTAGAGGGTAGAATGGGTTCCCATGAAGACTGTTACTGCCACTCATTGGAGGTTACTAGTCAGATCCTATGTCTGGCAGCTGATGTCCTTTTCCTGAAGACTCTTAGGGTTTCGGTGTTCTGAATTGGTCAGCTTGGGACATGTGACCCATGCCCTTTGAGTTCTGGGCTTGGAGTTTGAAACAATATGGTGTGTCAAGTGTTAACTCTTGTATCTGTCAAGTCAGTCTATTATCTAAAAAAGGCTTAATAACCTAGTCATATATTGCAACATTTATTGTACTGTATGGTAATAAATGATGTACCTGTAATTTCACCATTGGCTTCAGAGGAAGGCTGCCAATCCATAATTATGATCCTCAGTTTTCCATCTTTACTCACAACTGTCACATCCTTGGGTGGAGAAGTATGAACTAATCCAAAGGTGGTCCCATGGGCTGTCATACTCCATGTGCTTGATCTTTGACCTTTGATTCCTATCACAGGGGATTCATAGAGTGTAATTTTCCCACTTTTTTACTTTTTAAAAGATACTTCATATACATAAATGGTACAGAGAATATATAGGGGATTCCCAAATGCCCTGCTCCCCACACCTCCCACATTTTCCCACATTAGCAACATCTTTCATCAGTGTGGTAAATTAACTGCAATTGATAAACACATTTTGGAGCATTTCCACTAAGCATGGGTTATAGTTTACATTACAGTTTACACTCACTCCCATTTGACTCTGTAGGTTATGGCTGGATATATAATGGCCTATATCTGTCATTGTAATGTCATTCAGATAATTACCAAGTCCCGAAAATGCCCCCCTATTTATACCTGGTTTTCCCTGTCCCTAACCCCAGAATATCCATGGGTCATTGCCTGCACAACAAAGGTATTTCTTCCATTGCTGGAATCACAAGTAGCCTATAGTAGAATACTAGCAAGTTAATTTTAGTCCACAATTTGTTTCCCAATCCTGAGGACTCTGGGATGGTGATACTCCACAATTAAATGAGGGGTGCTTTAATTCCATACATCTGATAGATGGAACTCTCTTGTTTGCAGTTGTAGGCATAGAGTGCATTTTTTATTAACAATATCTTGAATTTACAAAACAATCATGCATACCACACACAATTCCCATACATCATCCAACCACCAACACCTTACATTCTTGTAACACATTTGTTACAAATGATGAAAGAACATCATTATAACATTACTGTTATCTATAGTTTATAGTTATATTTGGTGTGTTTTCCACAAACCATCCTATTATTAACACCATGTATTCATACTGTATATTTGTTATAGTTCATGATGGAATGGTCTCATATTTGTCCTGCTAACCACAGTCTATCACTCACCATGGAGTTCACTGTGTTATATGATCTTCTGCCTTGTACAATCCATCCAAAGTATACACTCAGTGGATCTCAGTTTCATCACAGAGTAGTGTTGTCTTTGCCTCATTCCATTTTAGAAAGTTTTCATTACTCAAAGGGAAAATCCCATAACCCATATACCCCTATTGTTGACCCTTTGCTTTGATAGAGTACCTTCTTTGACATTGCTGCAAAAAATTACAATATCACTGTTAACTATAGTCTATAAGTTACATTAATTGTATTTTTCCATTTATCACCATATTCTTAACTTGTAATAGAGGAACACTCTTGTATTTGCACTATTAACCACAATGCTCAACATCACCAAAATCACTGTGTTATAGTCCCTAGATTATCCTCTATCTTTCTTTCAAAAGGCATTAATCTCCCTACAATACACCTTTCAGCCACAATCACATTTATGTCAACAGTGTTTGTTATACTCACTGTAATGTGTTACATTCAACACTATTCATTTCCACATATTTATAATCAACCTTATTAAATATGCTAAATACATTCAACATCAGCTTGCTTCTGAACCCATATTCTATCCCTAGTAACCTATAATCTATAGTTTAACTGCATGGTTTACTCCTCATATTAATTCATGTTAGTGAGACCATACAATATTTGTCATTTTATGCCTGGCTTATTTAACTCAACCTAATATCCTCAAGATTCTACCTTGTTTTCATGCACATCCAACTTCATTTCTTCTTACAGCTGAATATTTCATCATATGTATATACCACATTTTATTTATCCATTCTTTGGTTGATGGACACATGGGTTTTTTCCATATTTTAGTTATTGTGAAAAATGCAAATATGAACATTGGAGTGCAAATGTCTGTTTATGTCCTTGCCTTCAGTTATTCTGAATACATTCTGAGATGCTTGCAACATCATACAGCAGTAATATGTTTACCTTCCCAAGGAAATCATGAAATGATATCTCATTTTTGTTTTCCTCTGCTTTTCCCTGATAGCTAGTGATGTTTAGCATATTTTCATGTGGTTTTGGCCAGTTGTATTTCTTATTTAGGAAAACATCTATACAAGGCTTTTGCCTATATTTTAATTGGGTTGCTTGTCTTTTTATCATTGAGTTTTTCAGTCTCTTTATATAAAAAGGAAATCAAACCCTTATCAAATATATGGTTCCCAAAAATTTTCTCCCATTGAGTAGGCTGCCTTTTCACCTTCTTAACAAAATCATTTGAAGCCATAAAGTGTTTAATTTTGAGAAAAAAATTATCTAATTTTTCATTCATTGCATCCAATTTCAGTGTAAATTTTAAGAAACCACCACCTACCACAAGATCTTGAAGATTTTTCCCTACATTTTCTTCTCAGAATTTGTTTGGTTTACCTTTTATATTTAGGTCTTGGATCCCTTTTGAGTTGTTTTTATATAAGTATGAGATAGGTGTCCTCCCTCTTTCTTTTAGATATGGATATACAGTTCTCCCAGAACCATTTGTTGACTAACTGCTGTGATCCAGCTGGGTGGGTTTGACAGCCTTGTCTAATATTGCTTGACTGTAGAAATGAGGGTCTATTTCTGAATATTAAATTTGATTCCATTGGTCAATATGTCTATCTTTATGCCAGTATCATGCTATTTTAACCACAGTAGCAACACCAGCACCCCATTCACATGGTACAAAAATTTGTTTTAATTTCTTAGGCTGCTTAAGCAAATACCATGAAATGGGCTAGATGATGGAAATTTACTAGCTCAGAGTTTTGGGGTTGGGAACATGTCCAAATCAAGGCATTATAAAAAGAACACTTTCTCCCCAAGACTGAGGCATTCTGGGGCTGACTGCTGCAAACTTTGTTCCTAAGCTTGTCACATGGCAAGCTATTTGCAAGGTGGCTTCTTCTGGTCTCTTTCTTCTCTTCCATGTTTCATAGATTTCAGCTTCTTAATTCTTATTGCTTTCCCTCTCTCCATCTGAATTTTATTCTCTAATAAAGGACTCTAGCAATACAATTAAGATCCATCCTGACTGAGGTGGGACACACCTTAACTGAAGTAATCTCATCAAAATGTCCTACATACAATGAGTTCACACACAGGAATAAATTATATTTAATAGCATATTTTTCTGTGATGCATTTAGCTTCAAACCATTACAATGATCAAAGAAGAATAAAGTATATATTAAAATTCAGCTGGAAGCGGGTGTGGTTCAATCGATAGAGCTCCCGTTTACCATATGGGAGGCCCTGGGTTCGCTTCTAGGGGCTTCCTTGTGAGGGCAGGCCAGCCCGCGCTGCGCTGTGGGCTGATGCAGCAAGACCTCACAGCAGGAAGCGGGTGTGGCTCAATCGATAGAGCTCCCGTTTACCATATGAGAGGCCTCAGGTTCGCTTCCCAGGGCCTCCTTGTGAGGGCAGGCCGGCCCGTGTGGCACCGGGCCGATGCAGCAGGACCTCACAGCAAGGGGGAGATAAGAAGACACAGAAAAAACACCCAGCGAATGGACAC
>JAQZBX010080108.1:0-13897 GCA_029593785.1 Cabassous unicinctus
CAATAAGAAACCTGCACTTCAAGAAATACTAAAGGAAGTTCTACAAATTGAAAGGAAAACAAGGGAGAGAGAGTTTGAGGAGAGTTTAAAAACAACTAAAAAGACAAAAACAGAAACAAAACAACATATGCCATACATTAACCCAAAGAAAATATGGCTGAAGTAAGAAATTCATTGTGAGTAATAACCCTGAATGTTAATGGATTAAATTCACCACTCAAGAGACACAGATTGACAGAATGGAGAAGGAAATACGATCCATCTATATGCTGTCTACAAGAAACCCAACTTTGACCCAGGGATTCAAGGAGGCTGAAAGTGAATGGCTAGAAAACAATTTTACAAGCTAACAATAGATAAAAAATGTCAGGAGTAGCTATTTAATATCAGACAAAAGAGGTTTTAAATGCAAAGTTATTCTAGGAGACAGAGATGGACACTATATGTTAGGAAAAGCGGTAATCTCTTGAGAAGAGAGAACATCATAAACATTTATGCACCTAATTGGGGTGCCTCAAAATATATGAAGCAAACACTGGAAAAACTAAGTGGAGAAATAAAGGCCTCTACAATTATAGGGAGGACTTTAGTACACCACTATCACCATTAGACAGAACATCTAGACAAAGAATCAATAAAGAAACAAAGACTATGAATAATACATTAGAGGACTTGGATGTAATAGACATATACAGAACAGTACACCCAAATACAGCAGGATTTACATTCTTCTCGAATGCACATGAATCATACTCGAAGATAGACCACATGCTAGGCCACAGAAAATCACTCAATTACTTCAGAAAGATTGAGATTATGCAAAGTAATTTCTCTGACCACAATGGAATGAAATTGGAAATCACAAAAGGTCAGAGAATCAGATTAGGCACAAAGATGTGGAACTTAAACAACACACTCTTAGACAAACAGTGGGTCAAGGAAGAATCTCAAAAGAAATCATTAACTACCTTGAAAGTAGTGAAAATGACAGTACAACATATCAAAACCTATGGGACGCAGTGAAAGATGTCCTGAGAGGGAGGTTCATAGCCATAAAAACATATATTAAAAAAAAAGAAAGAGTTAAAATTGAAAACCTAACTGCACACTTGGAGGAATTGGAAAAACAATAACAAACTAAACTTAAAAGAAGTAGAAAGAAGGAAATAACAAAGATTAGAGGAGAACTAAATGAAATAGAGACTAATAAAGAACTATAAACAATAAACAAAACCAAAATCTGGTTCTTGGAGAAGATCCATAAAATTGACAAATCCTTATCCAGATTAACAAACGAAAAGAAAGAACAGATGCGAATATACATAATAAGGATGAGCAAGGGGATATCACTACTGATCCCACAGAAATAAAGAGTATCATATGAGGATACTTTGAAAAATTATATACCATCAAGAATGATAATTTAGAGGAAATGGACAAGTTTCTAGAAACTCACAAAGAGCCCACATTGATGAAAGAAGAAATTGATGAACTCAACAGTCCAATTACATGTAAAGAGATAGACTCAGTCATCAAAAACCTCCAACTAAGAAGATCCCAGGACCAGATATCTTCACACCTGAATTCTACCAAACATTCTGGAAAGAGATAACACCAATTCTGCTTAAGCTCTTCCAAAAAATATAAGTAGAAGGAATATTGCCTAACTCATTCTACGATGCCAACATTACCCTAATACCAAAACCAATTAAAGATACCAGAAGAAAGGCAAATTACAGACCAATTTCTCTAATGAACCTAAATGCTAAAATCCTCTACAAAATACTTGCTAATGGCATTCAACAACATATCAAAATAATTATACACCATGACCAAGTGGATTTCATCCCGGGTATGCAAGTATAGTTCAATATAAGAAAATCAAGCAATGTAATACACCACATAAACAGATTGAAAGAAAAATATCATATGATCATCTCTATAGATGCAGAAATAGCATTCTACAAAATACAGCACTCTTTCCTGATAAAAACACTGCAAAAGATAGGAATAGAAGGAAACTTTCTGAATATGATAAAGGGTATATATGAAAAAATCAAAGCTAACATCAATGATGAAATCCTAAAAGCCTTTCCTCTGAGATAAAAAACAAGACAAAGATGCCCACTATCACGACTCCTATTTAACATTGTGATAGAAGTACTTGCTCGAGCACTGAGGCAAGAAAAAGATATAAAAGGCATCCAAATTGGAAAAGAAGAAATAAAAATTTCATTATTTGCAGAAGACATGATCCCATATGTAGAAAGCCCTGAGAAATCTACAACAAAGCTTCTAGAACTTATAAGAGTTCAGTAATGTCTCAGGCTATAAGATCAATGCTCAAAAGTCAGTAGCATTTCTGTACACCAATAGTGAGCAATCTGAGGAGGAAATCAAGAAAAAATACCATTTCCTATAATAACTAAAAGAATCAAATACCTAGGAATAAATTTAACTAAAGATGTAAATGACTTTTATACAGAAAACTACATAAACTGTTAAAGGAAATCAAAGAAGACTTATATAAATGGAAGAATATTCCCTGTTCATGGATAGGAAGACTAAAGATCATCAAGATGTCTATCCTACCCAAACTAATCTACAGATTTAATGCAATCCCAATAAAAATCAACACTCTATTTTTTAAGGAACTGGAAAAATTAACTACAAAATTTATTTGGAAAGGTAAGAGGCCCCGGATTGCCAAAGACATATTGAAAAAGAAAAATCGAGTTGGAGTTATCGCACTACCTGACTTTAAAACATACTACAAAGGTACAGTGCTCAAACATGCATAGTATTGGCACAAGGATAGACCTATTGACCAATGGAACCGAATTGAGAGTTCTGATATAGATCCTCACATATACAGTCATCTCATATTCCACAAGGCCACCAAGCCCACTCAGTTGGGAGATAATGGCCTCTTTAACAATTGGTGCTTGGAGAACTGGATATCCATATCGAAAAGAATGAGAGAGGAGTACCATCTTACACCTTATACAAAAATCAACTCAAGATGGATCAAAGATCTAAATATAAGAGCCAAAACCATAAAGACCTTGGAAGATAATGTAGGGAAGCATCTACAGGACCTTGTAATAGGAAATGGTTTCATGAACTTCACATGCAAACATGAGTAGGAAAAGAAAAAATAGATAAATGAGATCTCCTCAAAATTAAAAACTTCTTCACCTCAAACGGCATTATTAAAAATATAAAAAGGCATCCTACACAATGGGAGAAAATATTTGGAAACCATAAATCTGATAGGCCCTAATATTCTGCATATATAAAGAAACCCTATACCTCGAAAATAAAAAGACAAACTCATTTAAAAAATGGGTAAGTGACCTGAAAAGACACTTCTCTAAGGAAGAAATACAAATGGCTAAAAAGCATATGAAAAAATGCTTGACATTGCCAGCTATAAGGGAAATGCAAATCTAAACTACAATGAGATACCATCTTACACCCATCAGAATGGCAGCTATTAAAAAAAACAGCAGACTTTAAGGGTTAGAGAGGATGTGGAGGAATAGGAACCCTCATCCATTGCTGGTAGGATTGTGGAATGGTCCAGTCACTGTGGAGGACAGTTTTTCGGTTCCTCAGAAAACTAACACTAGATCTTCCATATGATCCAGCGATTCCACTGCTGGGTATATATCCAGAAGAATTGAAATCAAAGACACGGACAGATATGTGGACACCAATGTTAATAGCATCATTGTTCACAATTGCCAGGAGTTGGTATCAGCCCCAGTGCCCATCAACGAATGAATAAACAAAATGTGGTACATGCATACAAAAGGAATATTACTCAGCTGTAAGAAGGAATCAAGTGCTAACACATGGAATATCATGGATGAATCTTGAAGACCTTATGGTGAGTGAAGGAAGCCAGGCATTGAAGGATGAACAGTATATGACCTCACTGATTTGAATTGATGAAAGTGAGCAGTCTCTGAGAAATATTGTCCGGAAGATAGTTTAACAAGGGAGAGAATGAGAAGAGAAGCTTGTGAGCCATCATGCATATAGACATAATCTATGGTAAAGTGATAGAGTATACTTGCATATTGAAGGACAGGACTGGTGGGTAGTGATATTACTGGGTTTGGTGGTGTAGGGTTGACAGGTGGGTAGATTAGGAAGGGCAGTTTAGAATACCCAGGATACTGGGGGGAGAAATGGGAGGGAACTAGGTGAACATGGGATTTGTGGGTATGATGTTGAAATTGCAGGAGTGAGAATGCTCTTTTGGCAGTAGGACAAGGTAGTGTCACTTGTTTAGGGTGTAGGTGGGGGGGCATACAAGAAGGGGTGTATCTGGAGTAGCTCTCTGGGGACATGGGAGGATTTTCACCAGAATATACGTGAAATATATATAAAACTGTTCAAATGATCAAGCGGTGGGGCATGGTCACAGTGGGTAGATAATCACTCATATATGAGGGAATACTGAATTCCCAGCCTGGAGAGCTCTGTCACATTCTCCAAGGCAGCAGCAACAGTACCTTGAGTGCAGGGCAGTGATTGGTACTGTGTAGGGTCCCCTGATGGGTTCTTGTTATTGATGATTAGCCTTACGAGTCTTTGCTTTTGTAATTGAAACTTAGCTTACTGTTATGGGGTGCCTAAGAGTTGCCACCTGAGAGCCTCCTTGTTGCTCAAATGTGGCCTCTCTCTAAGCCAAACTTAGCATATGAATGCATTACCTTCCCCCAGCATTGGACATGACTCCCAGGGATGAGCCTTCCTTGCAACAAGGGATTAACACCAAGTGCCCACTGGCAATACTCTGGAAAAAGACCTTGAATAAAAGGGGTGGGGGTGAAGGTAAAGACAAATTATTTCATGTGGCTAAGAGACTTCAAAGAGATTCAGGAGGTCATACCAGAGGTAACACTTACGCACACCTCAGTAGGATCTCATAGAAAACCAAAGTGGATATCACCTCCACAAAGAGGGGCTCCTGAGTGCTCTGGAGGCAACCAGGTCCTATATAAGGGGAGATAGCTCCAGAGATTAATGCTTTATCAGTGGCTCTACTTTGGAATCTGTGCTCCTGAGAGTCACTCAAATAAGTCTTCCCTGCATGTGGTCCATCAGCCCCTTCTATTCAATCCTATATGTGAAGATGGAGTTTGTAGGTATACTTCCAGAGACTGGAGCCTCTGGCCTGCCCATGTGCCAGCTGTTCTTGGAATCTCGGTGTAGCTGCAACTCCTACTCTACAGCTCAATGGACTGAACCAAGTCACCTGGTGAAGAGATGATGATGGATAACGGCCATCCCTTGGAATGGAGAGAGCATGCAGCTGCAGGCAGGATAATCCCATCCTCTGTATCCTTGGGATATAAGCCCCCTCTCACTTGGAGGTGGAGTGTACATCACTATCCCAAACTCCTCATGATTTGGGAAAGTGCTATGGACTAGAGTGGACTTAATGGTATTCTGTTATAGACATACTGTGATTCAAGCAATGGAAGAAATTACAAAAGTGAGTGTGAGCCAGTGGCCACTGGATACTTTTGGGGCAGGGAAGGGAAAAACAGTTGTAATACAGGTGGTTTTTCAGGACTTGGGAATTATCCTGAGTGACATTGCAATGACAGATATAGGCCTTTTACATTAGCATATAACCTGCAGAATTGTGCAGTAGACAGTGTGGTCTATAATGTGAACTATGATCCATGCTTGGTGGCAGAGCCCCAGGATGTGTATATCCATTGCAGGTGATGTGCCTCACTGATGAAAGATGTTTATGTGGGATGTTGTGGGAGGTGTAGGAGGTGGGGAACATGGGAATCCTTGTAATTTTTGTGTAACATCTATGTAATCTAAACATCTTTTAATATATATAATATATATGATATATATATAAAGAGTATTTGAGGAAATAATACCTGAACATTTCCCAACTGTCACAAAAGAAATGAGCTTATATGTCCAAGAAGCACACTGTACCCCACTCTGAATAAATCCAAATAGACCTACTCCAAGACACATACTACTCAGAATGTCAAATGTCAAAGATAAAGACAAAATTCTCAGAGTAGCAAGTGTGATAAAAACCATCATGTACAAGGTATGCCTAGTAAGACTTAGCATGGATTTCTCTTCAGAAACCATGCAGGTGAGAAGATGGTGGTATGATACAATTAGGATATTGGAAGAGAAAAACTACCAGCTGAGAAATTTTTATCCAGCAAAATTGTTCTTCAAATATGAGGGTGAGTTATAAAATATTCACAAACAGAACCTAACATAGTTTGCCAAAAAGAATCCACCTTTGCAGGAAATATTAAACGAAGCCTTAGAACTTGAAATAAAAATCAGGAGAGAGAAGCCTGGAGAAAGTATAGAAGAAAGAATAAAGAAAGGATAACCAAATAGCAAGAAGACAGACAAATATGACATGATATATGAAAACCAAAGAATAAATGGAGGAAGTAAATAGTGTATTTATAGTAATAACATTGAATGTGAATGGATTAAACTTCCCAATCAAAAGATGCAGGTTGACAGAATGGATTAAAAAACATGAGCAATCCTTATACTGCTTACAAGGAACTCACTTTAGACCCAGGGATACAAAGCAGCTGGAAATGAAAGGTTGGAAAAAGACACTCCATGCAAATAGCAACCAAAAAAGAACAGGGGTAATTATATTAATATCAGACAAAACAGACTTTAAATGCAAAAAAGTTATGAGAGACATAGAGGGCGATTATATATTAATAAAAATGACAAACTACCAGGAAGATATAGCAATCATAAATATCTATGTACTTAACCAGGTTGTCCTAAAATACATGAGAAAAACTCTGGCAAAACTGAAGGGAGAAATAGACATCTATGCAATAATTTTTGGAGATTTCATCACCCCACTCACATCATTAGATAGAACAACTAGAAAGAAGATCAACAAGGAAACAGAGAACTTAAACAATATGATAAATGAGGTAGACCTAACACACATACAGAGAATGCTGCATCCAAACTCAGTAGGTTATACATTCTTCTCAAGTTCCCATGGATTTTTCGCCAGGATAGACCACATTTTAGGGCATGATGCAGATCTCAATAAATATAAAAAGATTGAAATTATATAAAGTAACTTCTCAGATCATAATGGAATGAAACTAGAATTCAATAATAGACAGGAAAAAGTAAATTTGCAAATGTGTGGAGGTTGAACAACAAAGTCCTAAGTAATCAGTGGGTCAAAGAAAAAGTGAAATTAATAAATATATTGAGGCAAATGAAAACAGGAACACAGCTTACCACAACTTATGGGATACAGTGAAGGAAGTCTTGAGAAGGAAATTTATAGCCCTAAACATCTATATTAAAAAAGAAGAAAGAGTTAAACTCACAGATTTAATTAAACAACTAGAGAAACTAGAAAAAGAACAGCAAACCAATCCCAAAGCAAGCAGAAGGAAAGAAATAATGAAGTTTAGAGCAGAAATAAATGAAATTGAGAAGAAAAAATATCATAGAGAAATCAACAAAACCAAAAGATTGTTCTTGGAGAAGATCAATAAATTGACAACTCCCTAGCTTGATTAACAAAGAAAAAAAGAGAACAGATGAAAACAAAAACAATCAGAAACGAAAGGAGAGAACTTACAACTTACCCCAGAAAAATAAAAGCATTAAAAGAGGATATTACGAGAAGCTGTACACCAATAAATTAGACAATCCAGCTGAAATCGACAAATTCCTAGGAATGCACGAATGACCTACACTGATGCTACAAGTAATACAAGACCGAAACAAATCAATTACATTTAAAGAGATTCAATCCATCATCAAAAATCTCCCAGGAAAGAAAAGTCCAGGACCAGACAGCTTCACAGGTGAATTCTACCAAGCATTTCCAAAAGAATTAACACCAATCCTGCTTAAACTCTTCCAAAAAATTTAAAAGGAAGGAAAATTAACCAACACATTTTATGAAGCCAACATCACCTTAATACCAAAGCCAGATATAGATAAAACAAGAAAAGAAAATTACAAACCAATCTCTCTAATGAACGTAGATAAAAAAAAACTCTCAGCAAAACACACAAATTGAATCCAACAGCATATCAAAAGACTTATACATCAGGATCATGGGGGGTTTATTCTTGGTATACAAGACTGGTTCAACATAAGAAAAACAATGAACATACACCACATTAACAACTTGAAGGAAAAAAGCCACATGGTCATCTCAATCGATACAGAAAAGGCATTAGATGAAATCCAACATCCTTTTTTGATAAAAACACTCCAAAAGATGGGAATAGAGTAAAATACTCAATCTGATAAAAGGCATATATGACAAAACCCACAGCCAATATTGTACTCAATGGGGAAATGTTGAAAGCTTTCACTCTAAAATCAGGAAAAAAGACAATGATGTCCACTGACACCATTGTTATTCAATATTGTCCTAGAAGTTCTACCTAGGGCAATTAGGCAAGAGAAAAATTAAAGGCATCCTAATACGAAAAGAGAAAGTAAATCTCTCACTGTTTGTGGATGACATGATCCTGTATTTGGAAAATTCTGAAGTAACAATGACAAAGCTACTTGAGCTAATAAATGAGTTCAGCAATGTGGTCGGAAACAAGTTCAATATGCAAAAACCAATAATGTTTCTGTACACTAGTACTGAACAATCTGAGGATGAAATCAGGGGGGAAATTCCACTTACAATAGCAACAAAAAAGCTCAAACACCTAGGAATTAATTTATCCAAAGAAGTATAAGAACTGTATGCAGAAAACAACAAAACAATGCTAAAAGAAATTGAAAATGACCTAAACAAATGGAAAGACATTTTGTGTTCATGAACTGGAAGAATAAATATCGTGAAGATTTCAATCTTACGTAAACTGATTTAGAGAGTTAATGCAATACCAATCGAAATTTCAACAACTTACTTTACAAATTAGAAGGGGCAATTTACCAAATTCATTTGGGAGGGAAAGTTCACCTGAATAGCCAAAAGCATTCTAAAAAAGAAGAGCAACATGGGAGGAATTTCTCTGGCTGAGCGTGAAACATATTACAAAGCTACAGTGGTCAAAGCAAGATGGTACTGGCATAAAGATAGACACATCAATCAGTGGAATAGAACTGAGAGTCCAGAAATAAACTCTCCTCTCTACAGCCAACTGGTTTGCAACAAACCAACCAATTCCATGTTAACAGGACAAAGCAGTCTCTTCAACAAATGGTCCTGGGAGAACAAATGGTGGTGTTCTCTTGGACCTTACACTCAAAGCATGTGCAACAAAAGAAAATATAGATAAATGGGACCTCCTCAAAATTAAACACTTTTGCACCTCACAGGGTGAAAGGGCAACCAACTCAATGGGAAAAAATATTTGGAAATCACACATCTGATAAGGGTTTAATATTCAGGATATATAAAGAGATGTTACAACACAACAATAAAAAGACAAATGACCCAATTAAAAAATGGGAAAAAGACTTGAATAGATATTTGTTCAAAAAATAAATGTAAATGGCAAAAAAAAAAAAAAACACATACAAATGCTCATCACTAATGATTAGGGAAATGTAAGTCAAAACTACAATGAGATATCATTTCATATCTATCAGAATGGCCACTATTAAAAAGACAGGGTACTATAAGTGTTGGAGAAGTTGTGGAGAAATAGGTACACTTATTCACTGTCAGTGGGAAGGCAGAAATGTACAGCCACTGTGGAAGTCTGGTGATTCCTAATGAAATCACATATACACTTGCCACATGACCCTGCAATACCATTATTGGGTATATACCCGGAGGAACTGAGAGCAGTGACATGAACAGACATCTGCACACCAATGTTCACAGCAGCATTATTCATGATTGCAAAAGTTGGAAACAATCCAGGTATCCATCAACCAAAGAATGTATAAACAGACAGGTGTATACACACGATGGAATATTATGCAGCTGTAACAGGAAATGAAGTCATAAATCAAAAGACAACATGCATGAACCTGGAGGACATTATGTTGAATGAAGCAAGCTAAACACAAAAGGACAAAGACTGTGTGATTGTGTTACTATGAACCAAACATATTGTGTAACATATATGATTTTAAAAAAAAGCTTATATGTATCCAGTACATTTAATTGAGAAATTATGTTTTTTTTCATCTATGTTGTTTGTGTTTTTCTATTAATGTTTATATTTTCAATTATTAAATGCACAAAGTTAAAAAATAAAAATAAAAAAAAAAGATTATCTTTGTGTTAAAGTGCTGTCCTAGAACAGTGAACTCCAGCGTTGGGGTAGTAGACATTTACTTTCTCTCCGTATGAGCCTCCTTCCACCCTGACATGCCTTGCTCATTCCCACTTCCTCTCTCTGAAGAATGCCCTTTCTTCCAAAGCCAGAAACAACTGTGATTTCATTGAATTATATGATGAAAGTAATCCATAATAAGACAAAAGTACTAATGTAAATGAATTCTTAGTTAAAATGTGCATAACAAGTGTAAATACACTTTTAGTTATTACAATGTTCTCTTCATTTGCCTACATTTAATCTTGAAATAACTAAAATTGATGTTAAAAATATAAATATATAATATTATTCTAGCTAAGTTAAATATTGATTCTTTCATCTAAATTATATTCTGAAGAAGAAAATATGGCCCAATAAAAAAACTATGAGAAAACAAAACCAAGATAACAGGTAATTTGACTACAGATGAATAGAATCAGGGAAATACCTGTTCTCACAGATAAATTTTCATTTTAGGAAACTCTCTATACTAAAGTAGCTAGACACAATTAATAGAATCCTCTGAGAGATCAACACTGAGGGAGGACTTAAATCACAAAACATGGTAACTTGGAACGTTTGTTCACAAAATGACTCTCTAAAAGTTCGGTACCAGCATTACATCATTCTTGAGGACAACTGTGGGGAGAGTAGGGCTGTACAGATGAAATATCCTATTTTCTCTCCCCAGAACCATGTTGCATTCCACTACCACTATTCTCGTTGTATGTTATGTAAACATCACCTTGGACCTTACCAAGAGTTTGGGATTAGAGTTTGGCTACAGAAGTAGGTTCAAAAAATGAGGGACAGGGTGGGGCTGCTCAGTATCTAAGAAAGATCTTCTTAGTCAGGGCATCACATCCCTCCAACTTGAAACTCATGATCTCCTTCTTTGCTTTCTCATGTGACTGGCTTCCTTTTAAAGAGAAAGACCAGCCCATTGTCTCTTTGGCCTGAAAAGTCTTCTTTCATGTAGAGTTTGATATTGTTTATGAATTCCAAAAATAGATATTGGATATGTTTGCAAACTGGTCTGTCTGAAATTTCACTTTTACTTAATTAAATTATGATTGGGCCATGTCAGTAGGGCATTGAGTCCCTGCCCCTTGGTGGGTGTGGACTCACAGAGAAAAGACATGGCAAAGGACAGAGTTAGGAGTTTTTGAGCTGGAGCCCCAGGAAGTAAACACACAGAGGAGTTTGGTCATGAGGAAGGAAAGAAGGACCAGGGAAAAGAGATGAGCCATTCATTTGATAGTCTACAGCTGGCCTTGTGGAGAGAACACAGCAGCTGAGCCTAGAGAGAAACAGGGCCCTGGAAGAGAGGAACCCATGAAGCCTGAACTCTTGGCAGATGTCAGCAGCCACCTTGCCCCAACACATGGTAATAGACTTTAGTGAGGGAAGTAAATTATGCTTCATGGCCTGGTAACTGTAAACTTCTACTGCAAATAAATGCCCTTTATAAAAGCGAATAGATTTCTGGTATTTTGCACCCCTTTGGCTGACTAACACATTCCTCTTTCCTTCTATTCCTGGGTCTTCTCACCACTTGATAACTATTATTCTCTAAAGTGTGACAGAATTTCCTTGAGTGGCCTCATTAAGTGTAGATAGTTTGCTACCACTCAAAGAGAAAATGACCGTACTTGGGAAAAGTGACAGTACTTAGGACAGGATCCCTTGGTAATTGCTGGCGGAGGATTCAAGAAGGTACTGCAGAAAGTTTGGGAGGCAGGGACAGACAGAGGTTGGGTCAGATTCAGGGATGCACAGCTTTTTGTGGAGATGAGTGTGTGTTGATGAATGACTATGAAGGCTTAGACCTCTGGATGGGACATGGCATGATTGGATAAATCATGAAGTTTTCTTAGAAAATGTCCAAGGATATTGGTGTGAATTATCATGGTGTCAAGCTGGGAATAGAGTCATTTTACCAAGGGGATAGGAATTCTGTGGCCATGATTCATGAAGCAGCCCATATAAGGGCAAAATGAACTTTCCAAGACCTCCTTTGCCTTCTGGATTTTCCCTAAATTCTGCTCTTGGTGTTTTAGAGGACAGGAGTGTTGCACCATGAAAAGAAATGAATGTACTCTCAAAATTAAAATCCCCATGACATATGACATTCCTTTCCCAATTCTATGTTATAATAATTGGCAAACATTTTCTCGGGAAACCTATTATATATTCTAAGTAAATTTCATATGTAAACTATGTATATGTGATATATATCACATATACAATGTGTGTATGCATGTATACACTGATCTATTAAGAAATTGATCCTCAGTTTTCCTTCATATCTGTTAATGAGATTTATATTTATTACTGAAATTTTGATGGAGTAAACGTTGACAAAATAATCAGCCATTATCATTTATACATGTTTTTCTATAGATTTGGAATATGTGTAACATTGTGTATAAGAACCCGTTACCAAGAAAAATCATAGGAAAATAAAGACTCATCTAGATGATTTTCCTCTTCCAGATGGCCTAAACTAGGGTCACTGGATGGAATTCAGGTGGTACCTGCTCAGGTCTCATAGACCCTGATGGTTTCACTCATGTTTCTGCTGACTTTGGAGGGATGACTGGAAGGCTGGGCTCAACTGGTCCTGTTAACCAGACATGTGCTAATGGCCCCTGAAGCATGGTGGTCTCAGAGAGATCAGACTCCTTAAATGTGGCTCAGGTATTCCAAAAATAGTGACCTGAGAGACAGGAAGTGGAAGACGCCAATTTCTCTACTTCAGAGTTATAAACCAGCATTGTGAGGTTCATCTTAGTAACAAATAAACTCAGTCAAGACCCCAATTTTCCCTAGTGATGGCACCAATTTGCCACAAGCTGGGCCTTAAGGAGCATAGGCCTAACTGGACTTGGAATAATTACTATGGTCAAGAATTTGTCTCTCAGACACAGGTGTAATATGGCATCACCCAACCCCCCACTATGGTTCCCAGAGCCACTAAATGTGCCAGTCCCTGTGGGCTGAGCTGTGGTCACTGTACATGTCTCACCATAGTCTGGACTGTTTAATCACCATCAAAGGAGTGGGTGTGAGTTCTGGATACTTGTATGTTGGGGACCTTCACAGTAGCACTCAGATCATATACTTTGTCAGCAGTATCAGTGATATGTAAGATGGCCGCTAAGGCTGAAGCAAAGAACAACTAGCCTTCTTCACGGAAGTTAAGAGAAGTTCGCACCAAAAGTATACTCTTTTCGCGCCTAAAAGTTTTCTGCCATCCACCCCAGCAACAGCAATCACCAATCCCAGGCCACCACCCATCCTTAAGTCCACCAATCTACACCCTCCTCCTTTAGAGTATATATACCCTGCTTCTTCAATAAACTTTTGCAGCTTGATCAGAATCCTGTCTTGCTTTCATTTCTCGCGTCTCTTGTTCCATCCCATTCCCACTCCCCCTCTCGCAGGTTCCCATTGACTGTCCCGCGGGCCGGGACAAGTGGCGCCCAACGTGGGGCTCGAGCACGGGGGATCCAGTGAGGAACGTTGGTCAGAGAAGACGGCTGCATTTCAGAGGAGACAAAAGGATCACCACGGGGGAGCCTGCCCAG
>JAQZBX010080109.1:0-13872 GCA_029593785.1 Cabassous unicinctus
CACCACCACCACCACCTTCACCACCACCACCACCACCATCAGCACCTTCGCCACCACAACCACCTTTACCACCACCACCATCTTCTCCACCACCATCACCATCACCATCACCATCATAACCACCTTCACCACCCCTTCACCATCACCACCATCACCATCACCATTTTCTCCACCACCAACCCTACACCACCTTGCCCATTCCCACCACTACCACTACTACCAATACCACCACCATAATCGTCATCACCCCTTCACCACCAGCACCATCACAACAGGAAATAGGGCAGACGTCCAGACAATGGGAAGACACCTGGACTGAGCTGCTTGCCGTCAGGCTAATAAGCAGCCGTCACCGCCCAACTGGGAGGGGAGGCCGGTGGGTCTGGGAGACGTGCCGGGGGGACCCAGGCAAGGGAAGGGGCCTGACCTGAACCTCTGATCTTCCCAGCTGTGCGTGGGCGCAGGGCAGCAGTCTGGGGGGTAGGAGCACACACAAGGGGTGGACCCCAACTCTAGTTGCCCCTTTCTTGTGTGCGGCACCCCCATTCACCACTGCGTCCAGCATGGACTGGGGAGACTGAGGCAGGGGTTGCCAGTGCCCCCACTTCAAAGGTGAGGACACAGAGGCTTTGTGAGAGCTGGCTCCACTCCGGTCACTCAGGGCGGGCAGAGTCAGGCCTCAGGGCAGGGGCCTGGGCAACCCAGGGAGGCGGGGTCCCTGCTCCTCTCCCAGGCTGCCTCGGGCCAGGGGCTCATCCAGGCTCAGGTTTCCTCCGCAGACGGGAATGCTGCCCTCGGAGCTGCCTGCGTGGAGTTTTTGGAAGGCCTCTGCCTCTCACCTTCGGGACTAGGAGGGGGAGCGTCCACAAGGACACGCCCCTGAACCCTCCGCGCCGGCCTCACCTCTTCTGCTGCCAGGTGTGCGGGACGCTGCAGACGATGGAGCTGAACATGAGCGCGGTGGCAAAGGAGAAGAGGGCCAGGTAGATGAGGCCCTCGACGCCGTCGTAGCAGAAGCCCGTCAGGGCCTGCACGTAGTCCTGCAGCCGTGGGGCAGGGGCACAGGCGGCCAGGTGAGGCAGCAGGCGGGCCAGGGCCACCGCCGCTCGAGGGTCCTGTGTGGCTGCCCGGGCCCCTCACCAGGTGCAGACCCCGCCCCCACAGCGCCCCCGCCCTCACCAGGTGCAGGCTGCGGCAGTCCACCAGGGCTGTGAGCTGCTGCAGGTTCACCTCTGTGCCATTCAGCACCTCCTGGACACGGAGCAGGTGGTCCTGGGGGCACATGCAAGGTCAGCGCCACACAATGGGGAGCCCCAAAGTCTCCACCCCCACCCTGGACACCAAGTGTGGCCTCAGTGCAGGACGCAGGCAGAGAGCAGAGGGGCAGGCCTGAGAACACGGGGGGACGTGGTGAAAACGGGGCCCCCTGGGCATGTGAGCAACTGAGGATGGCAGTGGCAGGTCCAGAGCGGCCACAGCCGTGCAGGGATGGACCTCTCGAGGTGGCGGGAGAAGGCTAACTGCCCGGGTGTCCTAGACAGGGCACTTGCTTCAAAAGGCACCTTCCAAGAAACACCTGGAGAGAAGGGAGAACTCCCAGGGAGTGGAAGGGCAGAGAGCCCCGTCTCAGAGCGTGCAGTGAGTGTGCGTGCTCGCATGTGCACGGTGTGCGTGTATGTGGTGAGTGCATGGGTGCATATGCCTGTGCGTGCCTGTCCCTGTGCATGTCTGTGCGTGCCTGTGCGTGTGCATGCCTGTGCGTGCCTGTGCCTGTGCGTGCCTGTGCGTGTGCATGCCTGTGCCTGTGTGTGCCTGTGCGTGTGCATGCCTGTGTGTGCCTGTGCCTGTGCGTGTACGTGCCTGTGCGTGTGCATGCCTGTGCATGATGCATGGTGAGCAGCCAGCCCTGTCCGCACCTCCAGCGTGGAGAAGGGCTGCAAGGTGGTACGCGGTGCCAACGGGCTTCTGGGTCGGCCCTGGCTGCGCTGACACCTGCCCAAGACCCCGAGGGTCCCAGAGGAGTTCCAAGGCATCGCAACCCACCCGCCCACTCAGTTCAACAGACGGACAGGCAGCCCTCCTTGTGACAGAGAGAAAGAAAAGGAAGGAAGCGGCGTCTCGCCCCCTGTGCACGCGGGGCCGGATGAGCCCCAGTTCCCAGCGCGCCCCGGGGGCACGCTCGTGGAGCGCCTGAGCCGGCACGGCTCTCTTTGGTGCTCTGACCTGTGCTCTCTTCTCCCACTGAACACAAAGAGCTTGCACGACTTCAGAAACGACAGATGGCCCTGACTTAAAAACCCACCAATGCTCGGGAAAGGGAGGGTCGAGGGGCGGGCGCGGAGAACCCCCCGGCACCCACCTTGGCAGCGGGGTACTCCCGCGGGGCCGCCCTCAGCAGCTCTGCCACCAGGTCCTGCATCTCCACCAGTGCCTTGTGGCTGCCCGACAGCTTCTGCTTGACAGACGGCCCAGCTGACACGGGTGGGGGCGGGGGCTGTCTCCTCACCGCGGCCCCCACCCGGACAGTCCCCCAAGGAGGCCGGCTGAGGGGCTGGAGGGGCTCGGGCCTGGGCCGTAGGGCCTGGCCGGCAGCACGAGGCGGCCTCTCTCGCTCCCCAGGCCGCCCCCACCCCCAGAGAGAACAGGGAGCAGGGGGTCCCAGTGAGCATCACACCAGAATGCAGTAATGGCAGAGAGACTGCGGCGGGTAACAGTGTGACGAGGGGCCCCTGGCCCATGTGACAGGCGGACCAGGGACCCCTCCCCTGGGCAGAACCCTGAAGCCCCCTCATGTGCCAGACAGAAAGGGTCCCGGGGGTCTGGCCCCCCCAACAGCCTGGGCCCAGGTCTTCGGGGTGACAGAGGGTCAGCGGCGGCCTGTCATGCACATACAGGCCTCCGGCCTCCGTACCCGCCCGCCAGGGGCTCTCAGGAGGGACCAGCCCCCAACTCTCACCTGCTGGAAGGGGTTGGCGGCGCGGGGCGAGCAGGCCAGGTAGTAGTGCAGGATGTCTGCGGAGAGAGGCGGGCGCCCGTGTGCATGTGCTGGAGCGTGTGCACGAGCGTGTGCACACCTGAGAGCCAAAGCGCCTGACCCCCAGGCCACCTGCCTGCATATCACCTGGGCGGAACCCAGCGGCACCCCGAAGGGGGGTGGTCAGCCTGCAGGCGCGGGGCGAGGCCTGGGGCGTGCTGCGTGTCTGCCAGCGGAAACGCTTTCCACTCCGGCCAGCGCTGAAGACGGGAACCTCTTTGCAATTCCGACTCCCAGGTTCTCTGTCTTCCCTGTGGTGGGAGCCGCCGGCCCGGTGCCCACCCGTGACCCACCCCCTGACCCAGCGCAGAGGGGGTGAGGGGCGCGTGAGGGGGCCAGCTGCGTCTGAGGAGCCCCCGCTCAGCAACTGCATCTCGGCCCCCAGCCGGCCTCACGCCAGGAGCCCTGACACCCGCGCGGTGCCTTGAGGCTCCCCTCTGAGCTCCAGCAGCTTAGATTTTTCTATCGTAAACTTTCTGAAAGTCCTCAGAAACCACCACAAAGTGGCACCTTGGCTGTGGCCCGAGACACAGGCCAGTGTGCTGCCGGCGACGCCCAGGGTGAGTGGAGGGGACAGGCCGGAGGCTCCGTCTTGGGGCCCTCATGGGTGGGCGGGGGGCATTATTTCAAGATCATCGTGAGTCCCCGGATGCTGGAATATTCCCATTTTGCTCTAGGGAACAGTTCACTTTTATAGCTGGGGAAACCCAGCCAGCTTTGCTCCCCAGCCCTGACTGCAGCCTGAACCCCACATTCTATGCTCGCCTGCCTCCCCGGGTGTCCAACGTGTACCTCAAACCTGGCCAAGACTGGCGATCCCCAACCCTCCTCCCCTCCTTCTCCAACCCAGCGAACGAGCCGCCCAGACCAGGCACCCGGGGCCACTGCCACCTCCTCTCTCCCGACACCCAACTTGTCGCCAAGCCCTGGCAGTGCCGCCTTCCAAGCACTGCCCAGTGCCCACCGCCCCTGCTCCCCCACTCAGCCAAGCCAGCATCGCCTCATGCCTGTGTGGGTGCAGCGGCCTCCCCGCTCTCCCCTGGCTGCCTCCTAAGCACCCCAGTAGCCGGAAGGGAACTCAGATCACGGGTCACGTCTCCCACAGCTTCCCTCTGAGATGAAAGCCTATGTTCTCCAGCATGACCTGGCCCCTGCTGCCCCCAACTCTCTTCTCTCCCTGAAAGCAGCTGACCCAGCTATTTCCTGTTGCACAAACACTTCAAGGTTGTCTCTGCCTCAGGGCCTTGGCACAAGATGCCCCCCTGCCTGGACACAGCTTTCTTGTCCCTACTTGCCACAAATGGCTCAGCTTTAAGTTTCCCTCTCTGGCGAGGCTTCCCTGACCGCCTGTTCTGATGCTGCCCCAGCGTCACCCCCTGCTGCGTCACCCACTGCCCTGCTGCCATCCGCAGCACACACGCCTGCCACTCGGGAAAGGCCCCTCTTCACTTGGTGTTGCCCTGTCTGGGCCTCCCTCCACCAGCCAGGGACACCCCGGGGGCAGGGATGCTGTGCCACCCCCCCCACCGCCCACTGCCCAGCCCTGAGGACGCCCCCAGGGCACTGGCCAGCACCCCACTCACCTGCGCTAAGCACCGAGTGCTCCTCTACCATCTTGGTTACATAGGTGTCAGGGTCCACGCAGAAGTCGCTGGAACCCTGGGGAGCATGTGGGTGAGGAGGGGTGACCAGGCTTCCCCCACCCCCTGGGCTGCTCGGCTCAGGGAGGCGGGCTGTGAACGTGGGGGTCGCAGATGTGCTGGGTGCCCAGGGCGGGAACCCCGGGGCGTTCCCTTCCCTCCCGAGCCCCAAGAGCAGCAGGTGGGGAGCCCCGTCCCCTCCACCACTCACCACAGACACGGCCAGCTCCACGCCCAGTGCGCCCCAGCTGACAACCAGGGCCAGCACCCCCAGCAGGCAGACCCTGCGGGCAGAGCGTCCGTCACTCTCCAGGACAGCTGGGCCACGCCTGCCGCTGCAGCGCGAGGAGTTGGTCCCAGGCACACCCGACCCCGGGAAGGGCCGCTTCCTCTGCCCTGGCCGCCTCCCACCTGGCTGGGCGTGAGGCCATGGGATGGCCCCCACTGCCAGCCCCTGGCCCTGGCCCCTCAGCCGGACCAGGACCTCCTGGGCCCATACATTAGAGGGCAGGGCAGCTTCCCGCCACGGCCGCCTTCTTGACCACCCACTCCATCCCTCAGCTTAGACAACAGGCACTCCTGCCGACCCCTGGCTCCTACCTCAGGGCCCCACCGACCCCCGGCCCCCACACCGAGTGGCCACCTCCCACTTAGACGAGGCCACGAGGCCCAGCGACAGCGGCTGCCAGCCCGACATCCGTCAGCGGAGCATCAGGGCCAGGACGGGGCCCAAATGGCCCCGAGTGGAGGACGGGGCTGGGGCGGCACGGGGCCGTCTCCCCAGTGCACTCTCAGCCGCCCGAGGCTGCCCCGCATGCAGACCCCTGCTGGGGGAGCACACGCGGGAATCCTAGCGGGCAGCGGGCCTGAGCCCTGGCCACGGAGACCCGGGGGCTGCGGGCTGGGTGGAGGCGGGGCGGGGGCCTGTCGCCGGCCGCACTCACCCCACCAGGACGCCCTTGGAGCTGCGGATGAGGCCCACGAGCACCAGGAGGCAGATGACGACGTCCAGCAGAAGCACGCCCAGGTAGGCCAGCCACCTGTGGGCACAGCGAGGCGTTGGGCGAGCCGGGCACGGGGGGCCCGGAAGTGGAGCCAAGGGCAGTTCTGGGGCACGTGGATGCACATTAGCGCTTGGACAGACATCTGAGCGGGGGTCCCTGCCCCAGGGACCTTGGGGGACTGGTCCCTCCCAGCCCAGAAGACCCCGAGCGCTAGGGGGGGAGCCCAGCCGGCCCCCAGGGGCAGACGCTCAGGCCGGGCGGGCAAAGCGGGGGCGGGCCCGGGGGGAGGAGCGGGCAGCACGGCCCAGCGCACCTGTACCAGTCGTAGAGGTCGATGCGCTCGGCCAGCGCCTCCAGGGACACTGCCGGGTTCCTCCAGAAGGGGATGGCGCCCGTGCAGCTCAGCAGCGTCCCCAGCAGGCCCTGCAGCCGCTGCACGGCCCGCAGGGGCTCCGGCCGCCCGGCTAGCTGCCGCTCCAGGCTCTGCAGGCTCGGCTCTGCCGTGCGGTTGAGGGCCACCGCCGTGTCCCACACCTGCCACGAGGCCACCGTCATACCGCAGGCCCCCGCCCTCCTGGGCACGCGCTCGCCCCGCCTGCTGCCCCACTCACGCGGTCCTGGGCCCCGGCCACTGTGCGGTTGGCGTGGCGCAGCGAGTAGGTGGCCCGGTGCACGCCGTCGCTGGTCTCCCCGTTGCCGTAGAAGCCCACGGCGATGCCGGCGCTAGGGAGGCAGGGCTGCATGAGGGTGTTGTCCCAGGCCCCCTGGTGCCCCGGGAGCCCAGGGAGGGCGGGAAGCGCGGTCCAGCGCGAGGAAGGACTGCTCGGCGCTGCCCATGGCATGTGGACCCTCTGGCTTTTCCGGCCACACCGGGCGGAGGGGGGGAGGGGGCGTGGGAGGGGCACCGCGGCAGTCCCAGGCCCTGGTCAACAGAGTGGGCCTCGGGCCAGGGGCGCGGGGCAGGTGGGCCCCGCCCAGGCACACCTGCAGACGAGCGTGGCGATGATGACGCACCACGCGGTACAGCAGCAGTCGGCGTCCACGTGCTCCCGGCTCTGGCGGCGGCGGCAGCACAGCCAGAAGGAGTAGCAGAGCAGGAAGGCGAGGTCCAGCGCCAGGCCGGCCAGGGCAGCGGCGCCGAGCAGCAGCAGCGCCTAGGGGGGCGGGGGGCTGAGGGACGGCTCTCCAGGACCCGGCGACCCTGCGCCCGGGACCGCAGCCCCGCCCCACGTGGACTGCCAACCCCAGCCCTCGGCCGGGCCTGGGCCTCGTGTGGGGAGGCAGGAGAACAGGGCAGCCCACCGGCCGTGCCAAGGACATGCGCCCTCCCGCTTCCCTCCACGTGCTCCCCTTCCCTGTCACAGCAAAGGGGGCGTGGCCCCCTCCTCTGCGTGCCCACCGCCGGGCACCCCCGCCAGCAGACGAGGGCAGGCGCTGCCTGGGTTGCGGGTGGAAGCCTCCGGCCTGAGCCACTGGAGGCAGAACGGCACAGCCGCGCGGTGAGGGGCTGCGTGGGGGGCACTAGGAACACCAGCACCCGGTGGGCGTCTCCCGGGAGACGGTTGCCAGGCAGCAGGAGGAGGGGGCTGCTGCCTCCTGAAGGCCTCCCGCCCCCGGGACTCCCGCAGCTGGAGGCGGCCTCTCCCACCTCCAACCCCAGCCACCAAGGCCCCTCCACCAAGGTCCTGAGGGCGCAGGGCGGGGTGGGCCTGGGACGGCCAGCCGTAGGCCGCGAGCCCTTCCCAGCACAGCCCGCAGCCCCTGGAGGGGTCTGACAGCCCCTCAACGCCCCCGCCATCCGTCCCGGGCCTTTGTGCTCCTAGCCTCCCCGAAAGCCCTCCCCTCGGCCCAGGCTGGAGCGGCCCCCGATGCCCCCCGTCTGTCCCCCACCCGCTTTCTGTCCTGATGCCCGGCTCAGACACGAACCCCAGGAGGCGGGGCTCCAGCCCGGCTAGAAGGAGCTCGGGGGCGAGCCCCAGGACGCGCAGACAGACAGCAGGAGGCAGGGACCAAATCAAACAGGACGTGGCCGGCCCTGAGCCGTGCCCCATCCGGCAGGGGCAGCGGGACACACGGGAGGGCTCCCAGGGCCGCCCACCCCCTTTTAGAGAAGAGAAGCCAGCCAGCGCCAACCCAGGGCCTGGGGGACCAGGCCGCCCACCGACAGTGGGGTGCACGGGGCCGACGGGGTACGGGGAGGCGGCAGGAGGTGCCCGGCTGGGCTCACTGCTCTGGGTGCTGGGCTCCCTGGACGAAAGACGGACAGCACGGGGATCAGGGGGCCACGAGGACAGAGGCGCAGGGTCCCGTCACCCCCGCAATCCAGAGCACAGGATGCCGGGGTCCGCGCCCCCATCTGCCCTGGCCCATCCCCCAGCTCGCCGGCTGTGAGGACAGACCTGCCCCTGCCATCTGCGTGCCCAGCGCCGAGTTTTCCGGCACCTTCTCCCGGCCCTGCCAGGGTCCTCCGTTTAGCAATGACCCCTACCTTCACGCTCACCAAACGGACCTGGCACAGCCCCCGACGGGACCCGGGCACGCCGTGGGGCTCAGGAACCACGGGGGCCCCCAGCCCCGTGTCTCTGGCAGGATAGTTTTCTCCCTGGGTGGGGCTGGCTCTGGGGGGGGCACAGCCCCGGCCTGGCCCGTGCCCCCTCAGCAGGCCGGGGCAGCCCCCTCAGCAGCTGAGGGTCCACCCGGCACAGCCCCCTTCACAGAGGGGGCCCCCAAACCCACCAGGTGAAGGCAGCACTTGGGCCTGGGCCCAGCCCCCTGCACAAGCATCTGTCTGTCTGCACGAGGCCCCGGGCTCCGCGCGGCGGCAGGCATGAGCCCCGAGGCTGCGCTCCCAGGGCGCCCCTCCGTCTCCCCGCGGGCTGGCGTCCCCTGTGCTGTGCCCGGGGCCCATTCAGAGAGAGAAGGGGAACTGTGTGATCAGCTTCTGGACCCTGACCAAATGGAATTTTCCATCTGCCAGCACTCGGTCAGGCGAGGCGAGATGCTCGGGCCACATCCAGAGCCGCGGCCACAGCCGCTGGCCGCCAGCCAGGCCCAGGGCAGGGACACGCGCAGGCTCCGAGGGGTGTTGCCTGGGGGCCGCCCCCCGGCCCCCCGCTCCTGCCCGAGGCCCTGCAGCCCCTTGCTGTGTGCACTGGGCGTATCCCTGCCGTGCTCAGCGCCTCCCCCAGTGCCCTGTGGCCCCTCACGACCCTGGAAACCCCCGAGCAGCCAGGGAGCTCTGCAGCCTCACCCCTACCCAATCAGCCCAGGGCCCAGCTCTGTGGCCATCGGGGCGTCAGGGGACCTGACCAAGCCCCATCCAAGCCCAGCCCTGGCTGGGGTCTCGCAAGCTTGGGGCGGACACCAGGCACGGATGCAGGGCTCTCTGTTCTGTGCCTAGCCATGCTGCCCATGGCAGCACACCCCTGCCCTTCAAGGGTGCCCCACTGTCCCCCAACAGCCTCCAGGACGACTTCCAGGAACAGACTCGGCTCAGAGACCCCTGACTGAATCTGCCCGGCCACCTTCCTTCTGCGTGGGCCTCAGCTCCCCCCAGAGAGCGAGGCCCACCTGCCCCAGCCCTGGCCCCGTGCAGATGTGCCAGCCCCGTGCAGGTGGGGGAATGGTCCTGGGCTTTGGCCCCAGAAGCTGGCAGTCTGGTCACAGGTGGGCCCCAGCCCTGCACTGAGGGAAAGGGCCTGCATCATGCCCCCCAACCCTGACCAGAGCCCCTGCACAGGGAGGGAGGGCGTGAGAGAGTAGGGGCTGGGCTGGAAGCCAGGCCTGGCAGAGGGGAGCCCAGGCGCCCCAGGCCCTCTGCCGATCTGCTTGTGCCTGCACCCCGCGCCTGCACACGCACACACACCTGCACGTGCGCACACACGCCACATGCACACACGTGCACAAGCACATGCTAGCCTCAGCACCCCACAGGCCAAACAGAAACACCCCAGGTGCCGCCAGGGCTGTAGGACCACACGACCATCTGTGCCCTCGCGGCAATGCTAGTTCCTGGCATCACCAGGCATGGCAGCCTGTGGGGTGCACACGCCACACGTGGAGCACACACCAAAGCCAAACTGGCCTCCCAACCCCCCCCCCGCGAGGCCCGTGGCCCAAGACACGCCTCCCGGGCAGCGCAGCAGCCTCCTCCTGCACCCGCAGTCACGAGCCCCGAGGCCTGCCCAGTCTACTCAGACCCCTGCAGCCACGGGGGCCGGGGCCAGGCCGGGTGCCCTGTGGCTGCGGGACCCTCGCCCCACCGGGCAGCCCTCTGAGGGCTCTGAGGGGAGGCTTGGGCACTGCCCACCAGCCCTGAGGCCACGTCCCCTGCCTGCTGCCGGGCTCCTCATCAGCCCACCTGGGGCAGTCTGCGCAGTTCGGCTCAGAGAAGGCAGGAGGCTGCCCAGGTCACAAAGGGCCACAGCGAGGACCCAGCCACTGCGTGTGACACTGGGAGGGGCCAAGGGCCCTCAGAGTTGGTACCCCCGGAGCCTGCAGCCCCTCAGGCCCCAGCTTGGCTTCCTACTCCCGTACCAGCCCCACTCCTGAGAGGGCACAAGTCCAAGCCCCCAGGTGACCTGGGCCTGCACCTCGGCATCATTTGCAAATGGGGTGACGGGAACACGGGCCTCAGGGGGTGGGGGAAGGGGCTCATGGGGGCACAGGCTGGTGCAACAGGCATGGTGCCTGCTGGAGGGTGGGGGTACAGGGGTGTCTGAAGACCCCAATGGTGCCAGGCCTGGGAAGCTCAGAGGCTGTGGAGCAGGGAGAGGGCTTCTGGGGGAGGGTCCAGACACCGCTGGGGGCTGTGGGGTGAGAGTGGCACTGAGGGGAACAAGCCTTGGGGCACTGGAGACCCCCTCCTGCGTGTCCCGAGGATCCCAGGGCCAGGGGCTTTGGGCAGGGCAGGGCAGAGAGGAGGGGTGGGGCTGGGAGGGGCGGCCCCTCACCTGCCTCCATGGGCCCCTCCCAGCCCACCTGGACATGGGGAGAGGCAGGAGGAGATGGGTGTGCCTGGGCTCCGGCCCGGGGCAAGTCCAGCTCAGAGGCCCCCACGCCTGCTCCACTCTGGGGGTCCCTGCTGGGAAGGCCCCCACCTTACCCAGACAGCCGGCCCTCTGCGTCCTCACCAGAAAGAAGGTAGGCAGTAGCCGGACACCCCACCGTGGAGACCCAGGCAGGAGGGCAGCCAAGGCCGCAGGCACGGCAGGAGGAGCAGGGCCACGGCTGGAGGAAAGGCCTAGAAAAGGCCCGGCCCCCGCCCTGGGCCAGGCTGAGGGGTGCTGAGGGCCTGCGGAGGCCTGGGGAGCCCAGCTGGGCGCCCCTCCCCCAACACGCTCGGCCGCAGCTCCCAGCGACACCAGTCAGAAATTGAAAACAGACTTTGCACCAAGCCAGGCTTGGGTTTCACGAATTCCATTGCGCTGAGCTCGTGGCCGTGCCGGGAGAAAGTGCAGCAGGAGCAGCCACGTAGGAGCAGGAAGGGCCCCCGGCCCCAGGCACGCGGCACCTGCCCGGACTCCAGTGGCCCTCGGCCTCCAGGAATCACCTGGAAAGAGGCCCAGCAAGGCAGGACTGGGCGGAAGCCTCTGGAAAGGGGCTCCAGTCCTGGATACCGGACTGGCCTCCAGCTTCCTGCCGCCCCTGCCCACTGCCGGCATGGAGCGAACAAGACTCGAGAGCCACAGCGCAGGGCCGCCCGTGCTGCAGCTAGCCGCTGGGCCTGGGTCCCCACGTGACCCGGAAGGCCCTCTGCCCTCCCGAAGCGGTCCGTGAGTCTGTCCACTGGCCATGGGGAATGCAGGGAAGCGCCTGGCCGGCCCCTGCCTTGGGTCAGAGCTGGACGTGCCTGACTCCTGTGGCTGCCCCTGACAGAGGTGGGAGCCCAGCCTGGGGGGCACTTGCTGCCGGCACGTGGCACAGCGGGCAGGGCCGTGGCACCCTTCTCAGAGGCAGGAGGAGGAGCCACTCGGGGCCGCACAGAGAATCCCTTGTGGGGACTCAGGCCCCAGCCAACCTCCTCTGGGGAGAAGGAGGTGCCTGCCAACCCTGAGACTGAGGGCGGCACACACGTTTGCGGGTGCAGGTGTGCAGGTGTGCACCAGCCCACCAGGGTACCCAGGGCCCAGGCCTTGGGCAGAGAGGGCGGTGGACAGGAAAGCCCCGAGGGCAGGCCGCAGCCCCAGCTGCACAGCCTGGCATGTAGGTGGGGCCCCACCTGGCCAGCTGTCACCTGGCCACCCCCCAGACCTGTTCCTTGAGGGCAGGCCCTGCACCTGAGCGCCTTCCCTTGGCTGGCACCAAGGACGGCCCGGCCTGTGTCGAGCCGAGGGCACCATGGCCTTGGTGACGGCCACCAGGCCCAGGATGCCTCGGGAGCACCGGGAGCCGCAGCAGGAGGCAGCGCAGCTCATCTCCCCAGCCCGGCACGCCAGGCCCCTCCACCCTGAGCTCCAGCGTGTCCTCTGGGAATGCGTCCCCGCCCCTCGGCCACGTGGGGTGCTCCTTACTCTGGGTGACAGGGTGCCCAGCACGCACCCCCAGAGCCCTTGTCACGCTGTGCTTCTGGCGTGTCCCCTCAGCCCTCCCCGAGACCAGGAGAAGCCCCTCGTGGGCCTGGGCTGGGGAAGGCCCCTGCAGACCAGGCCCGTCCCATGCTTGCTGGGGAACAGGCTGCATCACACAGGGCGCTCGCGGTGAGCTCGGTCCAGCCAGGCCGCCCGTCCTGGCTGCCTGTCCCGTGCCCTGCTCCTCGGTGGCTGCCTGAGGCACTCCCACGCCAGGAGCCCGTCCCCTGGCCATGTGCTCAGTTCCCCACGCCAGCTGAGGCCAGCGTATGGCGAGTTCCCTCACCAGCACCCTGCCGGGAGGGGGACTGGGGGCTGCCAGCCAGGCTGGGGGCCCAGGGACCCTGGCTTCTGTGTCTGTGAAACGGGGTGTCCAGGGGAGGAGAGAGGGCGCGTGGAGGGTGAGCTGGGGGGCAGGCAGGGGGTCCCTGCAGAGATAGGAGCAGCCACACAGGGGCGTGGGCAGTGCCCAGAGACGTGAGGACGGCCTGCCCCCCACGCTCAGCAGAAGCTGAGAGCCGCCCTTCTCTTGCACCCCCAGGTCTGCCCCTGGGCTGCACCCCAAAGAGGCCCCCCGAGACCTGCAAGGACACATCTGCAGGCAGATGGCCCCACGGCCCCAAGCAGGGCCGAGACCCAGGCGTCACTGCCAAGCCAGCCCCCAGGCAGAGGCGCAGGGTAGACTTTGGCCCCCACACCCATCCCCAGCCCTGAGGGAGGCACGGACTCAGGCTCAGCCAATCAGCTTCTTCCCTGGGACTCTGAATCATGGGGCAGAATAAAAGACGGGCAGAGCCGACCAGCCCGGCAGGGGCTCCTGCCAGCCTGCCCACCTGCCAACGCAATTCCCAGCAACCTAACCCCACAGTCTAGATCGTCAGCTCCTGGGCACCAGGGGCTGCTCTGGAAGCTTCCATTCAGCTCCTTGCCTGCATTGTCCTGGTGGCGTGTCTCTGGCACTTGCAGCTCCTGAATCCTGGCTTGTACCGCAGGACTCTGGGCAACCAAGAAGCGCCATGGGCCAAGGGACACAGCTTAAAAAGCAGGTGACTAAAAGGGCCCAGCATGAGTGACACTCACCCTACAAGTGTAGGAGAACGGACAAAACCGAGCCGGAGGGGTTTCCGTCTGTCTGACGCGCATGACTGCATACTGGGAGGCAGCGCTGGAGGCTGCTTTTCCACCAGATCTGATTCCCTTTGGCTGAGCGGGTGGGGCGCCACCTCTCTGCCCACAAGCATGCGGCCACGGCCGTACCCCGAGGTGCGGTGGGCTCACGAGCCAGCCCCAGCTCTGTGACAGGACCTCTGGCCCTGACAGTTCAAATCCCCTCTAAATAGCTGTGGCGGTTTGGTATTGATTATAAAACCCAAAAACAGATATCGGATTGTGTTTGTAAAATGGTCTGTTCCTCCGGGCGTATTAGATTGTATTAGATTCAGAAATTTCACTTTCACTTCATTAAATCAAAATTAGGGCTTTTATCTGACCACATCATCCTAGTGATGGAGCCCTCGGGAGAGAGCCGAGCCCGTTCGCCTGACAGTTTGCAGCTGAAGAGACCGGAGCTCTGAACAGCTGACAAAGCCCAGAAAGAAATGAGACCTTACCCCAGCCTAGAGCTG
>JAQZBX010080110.1:0-13873 GCA_029593785.1 Cabassous unicinctus
TGCCAGTGTCATATTTGGAAAACAGTACAAGCCACCATTTTAAAAATGACAGGCTGTCTAGTGAAATTTCTCCACCATCAGGAAGAAAATGCATGGGAAAGCCTCCCAAGTGCAGCCATTCATCATTATATTAAATCACTGGGTGCATAGTTCAGAAGATGGAGGAAAAAGTAGAGAGGGATTCATGGTTAATATGCTTCCATGGCAAATAACAGAATAATTCAAGTTGGCTTATGTAAAATAAAAAGATATTTATTACAAGGCTAATGGTGCCTCATAGACAACAGGAATGTGATCAGCCTTCAGGAGTAGAGTGAATCCAGGAACTGGAATATACCTGTTTCTCTATCTCCCATTTCTTGTCTCAGCTTCTTCCTGTAAGTATGCATTGAACACAGAGCGAACACTGACTGGGAAGGCACCCAAAGGTGATTTCTACATAAACTTGTAGTATAAAGCTAATGGGGTTTTTGGAGTGTTGATTATCAACCTAAAGTTGTACCTGGGACAGCAACCTTTTTTTGATGGAGCTGGGGAGTCCTCCAGGCCTGCATCAACATAGGAGGAATTTGGGGCTAGATCAGTATCTACTGGACAATAGGGCAGGTCAGAAAGTCACTAACATAAGATCTGATGCCTGGGAGACGAGAGGCTCCTGGAAAGGACTGGGGTCTTGAGTAAGGGAGTACAGAGCCTTACTTTGCCCTTTCTGTGTCTCTAATTGGGAGAGGGCTTCACACAGGCTTCTTACATGACTTGCATTCAGTCTCAGCTCGAACATCACCTACTCAGAAAGGTCTTTCTTGACCACTCTATTTAAAGGAATCACTGCACTCTCTATATTCCCAGCACTCTCTAAAACCACCCCGTTTTGTCTCCTTTAAAACACTTATTTTTCTGAAATTATCTTGTTTGCTTATTTATCATCTCTTCTTACCTCCCTCTGTCCCTCATGACAGAGGCCTTTTCCACCTGTTCTTTGTGTCTCTAACACCTAGCACAAGACTAGAATACAACAGATGCACAATAAATACCTGTTGGCTGAATGATTAGGAGTATAGATTGCTAGTATAGAATTGGAGCTAAGAATATTATGTAACACTAGAAGCTAGGGGATTGTATGATCTAGAGCAAAGTGAAGATTTTTCGAGGCCTGTCAGAGGCAAGACTGCTCCACCATTTTATTTGGGCCCAAAAGTTCTTATTTGTTACACTAATGCTTCAGTGAGGTTAGGACATCAAGACTTACTATTAGCCAGTTTGGGTTCCCATCTCACTATATGACAGGGGATTATGTGCTCAGAGTATAAATGGGACTTGGACACATCTGATCTGTGAAGAAGGGCTCAATCATCTCTCAAAGATTTTTGTTTCATGGCGATAGCTTATCACCCAGATTCAAAGGGGAGTCAAATGAGATTGTTGTGTAAGGTGATTGGAAGGAAGAAGTAGCTGCAGGAGGCTGCAGCTATTACACCGGGCTCTTGATAGAGAATTTTTTTGTTGTTATTGTTGTTAATGAGGTGAGAATTTATTCTAGGTCACCTGTACAGATTTGAAGGACACAAATTAGATTCTATGAAAAGAAAGGATATCTGCAGATAAGCCTGAAGTATGGGTTTTAGTATGCCATATTTTTCTCATAAAGTTTATTAACAGGTCTTTGATATTGTGGAAATCAAACAAGGTAAGATATGTATATAATTTTCTTTTCTCTTACTTTTGATCTGTCTTTCTGAAGAAGTATCAGGAAAAGATAAAAATTTGTCTCCATTTAAGCAGGAGAGTTTCTCAGAGGAAGAAATTGGAGTAAGGTTTAGAAGACGAGAGAGAAACTGATCATCTGGAGCATTGACGTCTTCATTAGAACGCCAACTAAATGGCAGATTATGGTAACATTGCATTAAAAATGTATTGTGAGAAGGTCGATATTATACCCTGCACATTATCTTATTCTGGAGTGGTCATTTTTAATTGTTTTGATCTAAGAATACATTTGTTTCTGCATAGCCAGGAAACCCTGCTCTCTAAATATCAAATTTCAGCAATCCCAGACTAAACAAAATGGTTCTAACTTTAGGAACTTGTGGCTTTAACCACAGGCTTTTCTCACTGTATTTATCAATCTATTATTTATACTCTATTTGGGGAGCAATTAGGTAATGCAATCAAGGATCACTTATTTTAAAATATATTAGAAAAGGGGAGATTTTAGCTAATGTTCCTCCTGAGTTCATCTCTTAGAAGAATTTGTACCCTGAAGTCATATGTGCTTCTCAGGGCTAGTGTTAGAACACTCATAAAGTTTAGGCTTTCACAGAGACATGTTGGGTACTAATCTCAAGTCTATACTATTGAAACTGGGCTGGGTGAATCTCCACTGATCCTTCAGAAACCCCAGTTGCTACATGGGAGAGTAAGAGCTAGGTCCAGTTCCTATTCCCCTTTTCCTAATAGTACATTTCTCTAAGTTGAAGGAATTCTGGGAGTTGGGTGAAGGTGGGGCCTGGGGAGACAGGAAATCTAGTTACTGATGACTGTTGGAATATCACATCCCACAGAAGGATTTTGGTTCTTTTTGTTCCTTTCTCACCCAACTATACAATTGCCAAATCTGGTTTCCTTCAAGATCTTTTCACTGGACTGACTGTTGTTTCTATCCAAGATGGAAAAGAGGGAGGGAATTTACTCTCTTGTCTGAAAAAAACCAAAAACAATACAAAATATTTGAAACGATGATTTTTGAGTCACTGGGCACCAGGCAATGAAAGATAGTGATCTCTGGGAGATGGAAACACATGGGGCGATCCTTATTATTGCCCGTTTTGTCTTGAGAGAGTTTCTAGATGATGGCACAGGAAGGAGAAGAGAAGCAGAGGACAGGGCACTTCCCAAGTCAGGGAAATGTTCCTGAGAGTCCACGGAGATCAACATGGCTAGGACTCAACACTGGACTCAGTACTGAAGAGGAGAGAGCTGCACAGAGAGAGAATCTCAAGAGATCTGCAGAATGCCCCCTGTCAAGTATCCATTAGAGTGTTAATCAACACATGCATGTGAGGAAACTACCCCAAACTGAGGAAAGAGCCATCATATAAAAAAGGTCACAGATAACAGAACCTGGTGTTCACACGGTTCCTGGAAGAGGACCTGCTATCACTAGCCAGACTGGAAAAAAAACCATAATTCACAGAGCATTGGGCAGACTACTCACTAAGGTCTTGTCTTAGTGGTAGGGAATAATTTATTAAACCTAAACTAAATTCTGCTCTAGTCTCACCTAACAAATCTTAAAAACAAGATCCAAAAAGATCGAACTCTTTTAAGTAACTTTTCTGAATTGACAGAGAAAGCCCAAGAATATTTATAGGAATACAAAAATATACAACTAGTAAAAATATAAAATTCACAGTATCTGGCATCCAATCAAAGATTACCAGGCATTCAGAAAAGCAGGAAAATATGACCCACAGTGATGAGAAACCCCAATTAATTGAAACTGGCTTAGAACTGGTCAAGATATGGACATTAAAACAGCTATTAAAAAACTGTGTTCCATATATTTTAAAAAAAACTACATAGAATATCTTTAAAAAAACCCAAATCAAACTTCTAGAGGTGAAAGCTACACTTACAGATTAAAACATAGACTGAATGTTCTGTAATGTCTAACAGCAGATTAGACATTACAGAAGAAAAAATGAGTGAACTTGAAGGCAAAACACAAGAAACTATCCAAAATGAACCACAGACAGAAAAAAGAACAGAAAATAAATGAAAAGTATACAGTATCAGCAAGATTTTGAAACTCACATTGACAACTTTAAGGAGTGTAATATGCATATAATTGGAGCCTCTGAAAACAGGAGGTTATAAAAAATTTTTGAACAAATAATAGCTGAAAAATGTTCAGATTTGTTGAAATTTTAAATCCACAGAGCCAAGAAACCTCAGTGAACCCTATTCACAAGAAACATGAAGAAGCCTAATCACATCTAAGTAAATTACCTAAAAGGAATGATAAAGAGAAGATCTTAAACACAGCCAGAGGACAGAAAAAATATGTTATGTACATATGAATAAATATAGGGCTGACAGCATATTTATTTGTCAGAAACAATACAAGACACAGATGTCTGTTCCAACGTGGATGTTTTGGAGAGGAAAAAGAAAAACCTTTCTTTACTAGCAGGTGGCATGTTGTCTAGGTAGAAAATCTTATTGAACCTACAAAAACAAAAGCTGATAGAACTACTGAATATACAGTATACAAGATTAATATACAAAAGTTAATTGTATTTCTAAATTATAACAATGAACAGTTGAAAATTAAAAGTACCACTTAGTGTCAAAAACAAGAAATTCTTAGGGAGAAGGCTGACAAAAGATATGCAGGGCCTGCATAATGAAAACTACAAAACATGGTGAGACCTAAATAAGTGGACAGAAATATACCTGGTTCATGGGTCAGAAGACGCAATATGGTTGAGATGTCATTTCTCCCCAAATTGATCTCTAGATTCAGTGCAAGTCCAATCAAAATCCAAACAGGCTTTTTTTTTGGTCTAAACTGTCAAGCTGGCTCTAAAATTCATGTGGAAAGCCAAAGGATCTAGAGTGGACAAAACAATTTTGAAAAAGAAGAATATATTTGCAGTATTAACTCTGCCTTATTTTAAGATTTATTATAAATGTACAGTAATCACTACAGTGAAGTATTGCTGTAAAGATAAACAAATAGATCAATTGAACAGAACAGAGAGTCCAAATATATACCCAAACATATGTAGACAACAGATTTTTAAAATTAAATCTCATATTTTATGTCAACATGCAGTTATAAGAATCATTTTAAGAATATTATATAAGTGGAATCATATAGCATGTAACTTTTTGGGGATGACTTTTTTTTTTCACTCAGCATACTTTTCTGGAGATTCATCCAGGTTGCTGCATGTATCAGTAGCATGTTCCTTTTAATTGCTGAGTAGTATTCCATGGTATGGATGTTACCATTCACCTGTTGTACCAATGGATGTATCATTGTTAACTATTCACCTGTTAAAGGAAACCTGGGTTGTTTCCAATTTGAGTTTATTATGAATAAACTGCTATAAACTTTCATGTATAAGTGGTTTGTGTGCATATGTATGTGTGTGAGTGTGTGTGTGTGAACATAACCTTCATTTCTCTGAAATAAATGTTCAGGAGTGCAATTACTGGGTCATCTGGTAGTTTCATATTTAGTGTTTTAAGAAACTGTCAAACCATTTTCCAGAATGGCTGGACCATTTTACATTCCCACAATGTATGAGTAATCCAGTCTCTCCACATTCTCTCCAACATTTGGTGATATCATTAATTTTTATTCTAGACATTCTGACAACTATGTAGTAAAATCTCATTGTGGCTTTAATTTGCATAAGGTATGACGTTTAGGTCAAGGTTTGTTTTTTTTTTGGCATACGGATATTCAGTTGTTCCAATACCACATGTTGAAAATGCTGTTTTTCTTTTATTGAATTGCTTTTGCACTTTAGTAAAAAATCAGTTGATCATGTTTGCATGAGCCTGTTTCTGAATACTCTGTTCTGTTCCATTGATCTATGTGTCTATCCTTCCACCAATACCATAAAGTCTTGATTACTATAGCTACAAAATAAATCTCGAAATCAGGTATATTTATTATTCCCACTTTATTCTTATTTTTCAATATTCTTCTTTAAATTCTTAGTAGAATTCTCTGATGGAACCATCTGGTGCTGGGGATATCTATTTTATAAGTTTTTAAATTAAGAATTCAATTTCCTTAATAATTATAAGGTGAGGTGAGGTATTATATAGTTTATGTTCTTTGAGGAAAAAATATTTTGTCTTATTTGCCAAATTTTTGTGTGTAGAATTGTTTATAGTATTCCCTTACTATCCTTTTGATGTCTGCAGGGTCTGTAGTGATATCTCCTATTTCATTTCTGATATTGGTAATTGTATCTCCTTTCTTTTTTGCTTTCTCAGTTTTCTTAATCTTTTCAAAGAGACAGCACTTTGTTTCATTGATTTTTCTATTGTTTTCTGTTTTCAATTTCATTTATTTCTGTTGCTATCTCTATGATTTCCTTCTTTCTGCTTGCTTTGGAATTATTTTGCTTTTCTTTTTCTAGGTTTTTGAAGTAGGAACTTAGATTATTGATTTGAGATATTCTTCTTTTTAATGTAAGCACTTAGTACTGTAACTTTTCCTCTCTACACTGCCTTAACAGTGTTCCACACATTTTGATATGTTGTAATTTCATTTCATTCAATACAACATACTTTTGTTTTCCCTTGCAACTTTTCTTTGACCCATGAATTATTTAGAAGCATGTTGTTTAGCTTCCAAGTGCTTGGAGGCTTTCCTGTTATCTTTCTGTTATTGGTTTCAAGTTTTATTCCATTATAGTTGGAGAACATAATCCTGTATGATTTCAAATTTGTTTAGGTTTGTTTTATGGCCAGGGTATGATCTATCTTGGTATATGTTCTTTGGCCACTTGAAAAGAATGTATATTTTTCTGCTGTTAGTTGAAATGTTCTATAAATGTTGATTAGAACCTCTTGGATGATAGTGTCATTGAGTTCTATATCATTGCTGATTTTCTGTCTAGTTATTCTATCAGTTCTTCAGAGAGGGGTGTTGAAATCTCCCCATTATAATTGTGGACAGAAAACAAACAACTCAGTTTGAAAATGGTCAAAAGATTTGAACAGATATTTCACTAAAGAGGATATACAAATGTCAAATAAGCAGACAAAATGATGCTCATTATCATTTGTCATTAGTGATATGCAAATTAAGCTACAATGAGAAACCACTTTACACATAATAGACTGGCTAAACTGAAAAAGGCTGCCCATGGCAAGTATTGACAAGGATGTAGAGGAACTGAATTCTCACACACTTCTAGTGGCAATGTAAAATGGTACAACCACTTTGGAAAACAGCTTGGCAGTTCTTTATAAAGTTAAATATACATCTGCCATATGATACAGCCATTCTTCTCCCATGTATTTATCCAAGAGAAATAAAAGCTTATGTTCATACAAAGACTTGTATAAAAATGTTCAGAGCAACTTTATTTGTAATAGCCCCAAACTGTAAACAACCCAAATGTCCATCAACAGCTGACTCATAAATAATGGTATATCTATACAATGGAATACTAACTAGTCTGAAAAGAAGATAAATATTGTATCATCTTTCTCATAAGAAATACCTAGAAGAAGCAAACTTCATAGAGACAGATAGTAGTTTATAAGTTACGAGGGATAGGAGGTAGAGTAGAAAGAGTTATAGCTTAATCAGTAAAGAGATTCTGTTTGAGGTGATAAAAAAAGTAGGGGTAATAGATATTGGTGATAGTAATAAAATATTATGAATGTAATTCATACTACTGAATTGTACACTTGAGTGTGACTAAAATAGGAAATTTAGAGTTGTGTATTTGTTACAACAATAAAAAGTTTAATTAAAAAAAGAATAAACTACTGATTAGCAATATAGATGAATCTCAAAATGATTATGCTGAGGGAAAGAAGTGAGCCAAAAAGGAAAACAGAGTATCTATCATATGATTCCATTTATAAAACATTTTAGAAAATGGACCAAAAGCAGATGTGTGGTTGCCTGGTAACAGGGGTGAGGTAGGACAGTGGGGATCAGAGGGAGAGGTTACAAAGGGGCATGAAAAAACTTTGGGGGTCATGGAGATGTTCACTATCTTGATTGTGATGATGGTTTCATGGGTGTATACATTATCCAATTGTATATGTCAAATTTGTAGTTTAATGTATGTCAACTGTATCTCAATTAAAAAGAAAAAGATCTTCTTGCCACTGTGATTTTCAGGATTGCCTTTTTCTTCTCCTGATTGTTTTCTCAAAGTTAAATATTATTTCTCATAGATAGTAGAGCACGTATAAGAGATTGTAAAGTGGTGACATGTGGGCTAGATTTGGCCTGGACTCCTGTTTGTTGGCCTTATAGTATTTTAAAAATGAGATTATACACAAAATTCCATTATTTTTGATTCTCTTGAAAGGTTGTGAAATCTAACCACACTGAGTCCTCATTTCCATATGGCAACAATTAGCTGGAGTTGTGTAGCAGTTAGTACTTTAGATTGGACATGCATCTCCCAGTTTTCCTTTACCACAGTCTATTAAGCAATATCACTTGTTTCTGTTAACCTGCCTTTTCCTTGTAGGCATTTGAATTATCTGATCTCTACTCTAAGTTCATTAGGAGAAAGAAACTGATTTTCCTAAAAGCCTCATCATTTATCAGGCTGCTTCTGGCATCAAAAAGTTTGTATTCCACATTATTCTTTTAAGCAGTATCAGTTCCTTTCCCGCTTTTCTTACCCTTCCTCCAGATCGAACTTGCTAACAGAGTCCCCTTCCACCTGCTTGCATAGCTATACATTGCCCACAGCGTCTTTGAAATTATCACTTGTAAGAGCTTGATTAAATACTTCTTTTCTGGTAGATCATTCTCATCCCCATATCTACAGTTATAATAAGAGAAATGATCTAAAATAACATCTGAACTATGTAAATTAAAATTCATAGAAATGTTAAATATAATTCATCTGATTCAAATCAGCTCTTAACATTATGTGCTGAAAATGGAATTTATTTTATGTGTCCTTGTTTTAAAAAGGCTATCTCAGCCCATACTAGACATTAAGCCCTCAGTGGAATTTATGATTTGGAATTAATTGTATTGCTCTCTAGTGCTGCAGTAGTCAGACCCTTCTCCTTCCCCATGGGAGCACAGGACCTGAGACCTGCGGGGGTAAGGGTCTTATGTTTGTGTGCACAGTGCTCTCATTTTTCTTAATACTTTCACTTTAAAATATACATGAAAAATAGATAGGATATGATTATGCAATTCCTGGAAAATAATTTTCCTTTGTCATTATCATTTGGCATTTAGACTTTCATCTCTAGCAACTGAAGAACAGTGAAAACGAATCTTTATTAATAATATCCTTCAAATTGCATTTTAATAGTATTTCAGGAGTTTCATTTGTATCAGGCAGTCCATATTAAGCATTTGTCTACTTTTTATATAAATTCTTTCATATGATATTGACTATTAATCTATATTTCTAAAATGTTTTCTGTTTTCTTTATGTTCCTGGGAAATGCCACTCAGAGAAAAGGTCTACAGTATATCTTCATGACTACTTTTGTAGTTCTCAGAGATTTGTTGGAGTTGAAATTGACTGAAAATTGTTGGTGGGCATTGGGAATTGAGAAACCATAAGACATATTGGAAAGTGCATGACCTTGGGAATCAAACAGACATTATCCGGATTTTGAGTCCACCGATGACTAGTTTGGTAATTTGCTAGGCTGCTGAAAGCAGATACCATAAAATGGGTTGGCTTTTAAAGTAGGAATTTATTAGCTTACAAGCTTGCAGCTTTGAGGCTGAGAATAATGTCCAAATCAAGGCATCATCGGGAGATGCCTCCTCCCTGAAGACCAGCTGCCGGAGATCCTGGTCTCCTCTGTCATATGGCAAGGCACATTCCCTTCTCTTCTGTGTTTTGTGGATTTCAGCTTCTTGCTTCTGTGGCTTTCTCTCTCTTTTCCTGTGGATTCATTCCATTTATAAAGGACTTCAGTAAGAAGGTTAAGACCCACCCTGGACACGTCTTAACTGAAGTAACCTAATCAAAAGGTCTTACTTACAGTAGGTTTATATCTACAGGAATGGATTAACTTCAAGAACACAATTTTCTGGGGTACATACAGCTTCAAACCACCACAGTAACCTTGTGAAATTTAACTTCTCCTAGTTCAATTTTCTTGTGAATAAATTGAATGATAAATATTCACTTTGAATGATTGCTATCAGATCTAACTGAGATGACTTCCAATGAGCTCAATAATTTATAGGTTTTATTCTTAGTAATACATTTCAGGTTTGGAGTCAGATGATCCTTCATATTTCTGAGAGAAGAAGGAGATAAGCCTATTGCTGGCATGACCCCAGGAACTAGAGGCCCTTTAGGGTTGATAGATAAATTCTGCATCTTCTTCAGAAACAGTATACTGGGGACAGATAAAAGGTTAAATTTGGCCGATCTCAAATATATTATATTTTAAATTGTTGCCTTTTACTCTAACAGTGAATATACATGAGATCACTTTAGAGAAACCAATGCTATTTTAAAAATAACACACACATACCCATTCCCAAAATCTAGTGTTGGAAATGATCTGCAGAAAACTTTTATTTCTTCATGATTTTTCCCTCAAAATGCTAGGAAGTTGGCTAATCTTCCTAAAATAGAAGGGAATACAAATACATAAATGTGAAAGAATTACTAGGAAGAAATAGTTTCAATATATTGTGTCCTGGTCACGACTCTTGTTGAGAAATTAAACTTACTAGTAGCATATAAGTGGAGAGCACTGATAGGGAAAATTAACTAGAGAAATATAAATAGAGAAACATTAAGGCAATTGGGAGGAACAGGTAAATAAGAACTGCCAAATGACTTTCTTCTCCATCTTATCCTTCATCCCACACCAAAAACACCCACTAAAAAAGGCAAAAATAATGTCAAGCGGCAGCACTGATTGTTCTGCCACAGCAACCATTTCTCCCTTTTCTCTTGCTGATAGTTGTCTCCTCCCTCCTTTAAAGTATGTTTTCTCCTTACCTCTCCCAGCCCACAGACTTCAGGGGAAAGAGACTTTTCTCTCAATTTCATGGATAAGCCCTACTGGTTTAAAATAATCCCTTTTCTTTGTTTCTTGCATTGGTTCAGAAATGGGCATGTGTTGTGTCCCACTTTGGGCCGAAGACACATGAGGAAAGGTTTGCTAAGGACATCTGGGAAAGAAATTTCCTTGCTTTTAAAAAGAGCAACTAGGAAGGACATTCTCTCTTCCTCTGGTCACTATGAGGGTGTAAATAAAGAGCTCAGAAATGCCACATAGGAAGGATAATCTAAGGATGAAATTCCCATTTGAGGGAATTATAGAACTATGGCATTGGATTTAATGACTTACTCCAAGCTTCTATTATGCATTTCTCTGGGTTTCTAGGTAAGTAAGCCAATATATATCCTTATCTGAGTCAGCTTAATGCCCAACGCAACTGAAAGCATCCTAGCTAATATCAGCCAACTAATGAATCAATAAAAATGCTTATTTCTGATATGCTGGATTTCTGATACATTGACTTTTATTGACATTGTGCACCAAAATGTTAATAGAGATAAAGATAAGACCTTTAAGATTATGGCAAAGAATAAAAGAAGATCAGGAATTTGGAACCTGAGAAATAGTTCTGAAAAGGCAGCTGACCTACCTGTCTGACATTAACATCACTAATTTTTGGAATGATTAAGCTGTTACACTAATATCTTTTTGATTCACCACTTTTTTGGTGACAGTTTTTGAATTGCTGTGTGACCTTGTACCCATCTGAGTTAGAGACAGAGCAGAAACATCGTGAATAACTATGTAAGAGAGCTGGAATAGGCTCAATGAGACTTAATCATATCTTGGATAATGGGAGCTGAGTAATACTGACAGTTAAAGCAAAGATGATAAGAGGGAATTTTTCATAAGTGAGTTTAATGCAATGTTGAATCTAGGTACAATAGCATTTCAAGACTGGATTTGCTAACAGTAAAAGGATGGAATGTGTTACCAAATTGTGGAAATAGAATCACATTGATATTTTCCTTGATATGAAGACAACCTATCTTGATTTTTCAATATGTAAGGTAATTTCTAACACAGGGGAGGAGCGCACACATTTCCTAGTTATCCTGAATTGACTTTCAAGTACTCCTTTGGATTTTATGTGTAAATCTTCTTAATGGGAATGGGATAAGAAGGTCATTGATGTAGAATAAATGTAATTTGTGAAGGAGGCTTTTGAAAATAAAAGTAAAAATTCATTTGTTGAATGAATGAGTAAATGAATGAAGTTTATTTCAGCCTCATTTCAGTGACCACTTAAGCTACTGACCTACATAGAGATTGTCAGTACAGTTAAGATATTCTACCAAAGCATTAGTGAGACTTCTTCACATTACTTTATTGTCAGAGTTCATTGTTCACTCCAATTCTACCTTCATCCTTCCAGATGCCTATAGAATACTTTCACATTCATGTCCCACTATAAGCTCAAACTTGAATATCCCAAATTAAACCTCCCTCTAACCTGGATCTTCTCATCTCCCCACCCTTCTTTTCAGTTGGTGACATACCTTTCTCCCAGGCACCAAAGACAACAACCATGAATCATTGTTGACTTTCTCCTTGCTAGTATCTCTCTTATTTAATTAGCCATGGAGTTTATCTAGACCCACTGGCTCAGTCATTGTTGTTATAGACATGTAATTTATCCCTAATACATAAAACCACACTACACACTTTTCCCAGATTAATCTTTTTACAACTTTGCTTTCATTATGGTTTACCTTGGTTTGAGAACATAGTAACTACATTACTTGAAATTTGAATTGAATTTGAATATCATTCAAGGTCTTTTAACATTGATCTAATGTAACTTAAAAAAAAATTGTCTTTTAATGCGAATAGTCTCGCTGTCCTGATTTTGTGATAATCAGGGTAGGCTAAACATTGGCTATATTAGAAACCAGGCATGTGTCTCCAGACCTTGTTTTTCTTCCTAGGTCTGGCTTTTAGAATGCTGGTGATAAACTAAGCCTGATTTATTATATGACCATCCTGTATGGGAAAAGACTGTAACTCTAGGTATCTTTGGTCAACCTCAAGAGATATAGCAGGGGGATGGATGTGGCTCAAATGGTTGAGTGCCTGTCTACCATATGGAGGGACCTGGCTTCGATCCCCGGGACCTCCTGGCAAAAACAAAAAAAGAAAAACATAGAAGGCACGTGGGCCGCCAGGCAGGCCCTGTGTGTGGGTACACTGTCAGGCCCCGTGAGCCACGCAGCAAGATGATGACATAACAGGAGAGTGACACAAGGGAGATGTGTCCCTTGTGAGACACAAATGAGATGGGCCGAAAAATCAGGAACTAAAGTGGCACAGGCAGTAGGATGCCTCTCTCCCACATCGGAGGTTCCAAGGATCAAATCCCAGTGAAGACAGGAGAAGAAGGACAAGAAGAGAGGGCAGGAAATGGACACAGAGAGTTGCCTAGTGAATGGACATAAAAACAGCAAAAACGTGTGTGTGCGTGTATAAAAATGGATAAAAGTAAATAATTAAATAAATAAATACTTAAAAAAAAAGTATAGGGGAGTAAGATACAGACTATAGTTAGTGGTAATACTTTGACGATCTCTTTCATAATTCGTTAACAAATGTTTCACAACAATGCAAAGTATTTGTGGTGGGGTGATGTATGGGAGCCCTGTATGAGTTTATGCATGTTTGTTTTGTAAGCTCACAATGTTTACTAAACATTTACTGTTTATGTATGTTCATGTATGAATGATATACTTCAATAAATTGTTTTTAAAATGAAAAAAAAAAAAGTCTTTTAAATTTCCCCAGAATATACTCTCTGCAATAACTATTTAGGTCTCTAATATGTACTTGACACACAGTCTCAACTCCATGCCTTTGCTTATGTTGCTGTTCTTACCAGAGATGCCCATGTTCAAACCCTTCTCCAACTCAAGCCCTTCTCTTGCTCTTTACCTTCACCCTAATGCATAATTCAAGGACCCATGCCATGCTTTCTTCCAGGTACAGCTAAATCTTGTCTCTGAGTATGAGTATTTATGACTATCTCAGTTCACAATTATTCCTTTCTGAAGGAGCATAACCCCAAAGCTAAATTGTTCACTATTGGCTCAAGTTGTTTGAG
>JAQZBX010080111.1:0-13872 GCA_029593785.1 Cabassous unicinctus
GTGTCCTGGTTAGCTGTGCCCCAAAGCAGGTCCCCATAGCAGCCTCTAGCTTTTTCTTTATTGTTTTAGTGAGAACTAAGATATATATGTCTAACCAGTCAGCCATGTTCCCACAATCCACCCAGAACATTAATCTTAGCAATTGCTGAATATATATTGTTTTCAAGTACACATGCAACATTTACTAAAAGACTCCATATGCAAGACATTAATAAAAAGCTCAGTATTTCCAAAGATTTAAGGTATCACAGAGTACTCTTGGCCACCGTGAATTATACTAGAATTGAATAGCAAAGAGATAAAGGTTGAAATTAAGTAACATGTTCCTAACTAACATGAATCAAAGAAAAAAAATGACAATGGAGATTGGAATGAATTTTAAACAGAATAATGATAAAATATGACATGTGAAAATTTGTGGAATTTGCCTAAAGCAGAATATAACAGGCAATTCATATTTTTAAGAACATATTTTAGATAATATGATATGATGAAAAACTAGTGGCCTAAATTTACATTTTAAGTGGCTAAAAGCAAACAAATTGAAACCAAATAAAATAGAAGGAAGAAAATAATAAAAGTAAAAGCATAAATCAATGATATAGAAAACAAATGTAAAATAAAGAAAATAAAATTAAAGAATTGTTTTTGGAAAGATTAAATTGAAAACTTCTTGCATGTGGAAACAAGAAAATATAAAGAGAAAAAATGGAAAACATCAAATAAGGAATGTAAAAGGAGATAGCAATCCAAACCCGACTCATATTAAGTAATGAGAACATTGTTAAGAATATTAGGACAATAAATTTGGCAATTTACATAAAATGAACATATACATTGAAAAACACATCTGAACAAAACTGAGGAAAAATAATATGAATATTTCAATATCTTTTCAAGTCATTAAATCCATAATTAATGATATTCTCACAAATAAAATTCAGGCCCAGATGGCTTCTCTAGTGAATTCTTCCAAAATTAAAAAAAAAATGTATTACTAGTTTTACAGAATCTCATCCAGAGAAAAGGAAGAACAATCTAAAACTTTTTATTAGACCAAGTTAACATAGACATAAAAATTGGAAAATCTTTGCAAGAAAACAAATTTACAGGCTGATTCATCGCATAATCAATATTAAAATTCTTAAAAATGAATTTGCAAAGCAAAGACAGTGATATAAAGAAAAGTATACACATCACCATAAAATGTGGTTTGTTCAGGAAATGTTAGGTTGACTTAACAATTGAAAATCAACTAACAAAATCTACCACATTAATAGAATAGAGGGAAGAAAATATTATCATCTCAAGAATGCAGGAAAAAGCAGCTGATAAAATATAATCTCCACTCATTATTAACAATTCACAGTAATCTTTTAATAGAAAAAGTTTGCTCATATCATAAATTTGAATATTGGAAGCTTTCCCACTGAGTGGAAGTATATGACAGCATGTCTGCTCCCACTACATATATTTTTCATTGTATTAGAGCATCTAGACAGAGCAATAAAGAAAGAAAAGAAATTAAAATCATCTCCCATTACTTGCAGTTTATTAAATTGCTTTTGTTGAAATATCCAAAAGAAACTGCAACCTAAGCACTAGAATTAATTAGTAAATTTAGTAGTTAGTAAATTTAGAAATATTACTGGACAAACATTAAAAAAAATAACAGTATAAATAGACTCTTTTACATACTGGCAACAAAGAAATTAGAAAATGAAATTAAAAATATAGTCCATCTATATCTGTAATACAAAAAATCACCAATTGTTTAAAACCAAGTACTACCAAACTACCACGAAATATGTCTATTAATATTGTGTAAGGCCTGCCTACATTCAACAATCTACTACTATGAAATATTGTTGAAAGAAATTAAAGAAACCTTAAATGGTGGCAGGGTAGGAGGTAGAGAGATATGCCATATTTTGATGGATTAGTATTCTTAGTATTGTAAATATGTTAATACTCCCCAAATTGCCCTGTAGATTCAATGAAATCTTATTTAAAGTACCTTAGGGTATTATTTGCTGTTTTTTTATTTTGATAAAATTAAATTTAAATTTAAATTTTTATGAAATACAAAGGGTTGTAAAGAGGCAAGGCATTCTTGGGGAACTAAACAAACTAGTTTGAATTACATTGCCAAATATGAAAAATTTTTATAAAGCTACTGTAAATAAATCAATGCAGTATTGTGTCTAAGGTAGAGAAACACATCAACAGAATTAAATGATGAATTCAGAAAAAGATTCATTTATATTCCCTCAATTGATTTATGGCAAGGTTGTCACTGTAATACAATAGTAAATGATCCTTTCAATTAGTAATATTGGGTTATTTGGATTTTCATATAGAAAAATCAGCATTGTTCCTTACATCCCACCATATGCAAAGACAATTTCAGATGGACCATTAAACATAACTTTTAAGATCTAAGAATGAAACTTAAAGAATATAATATAGTTAACTATCTTCATAATACAAGGTTAGGCAATGATTTATTAAAGAGAACACAAAGATCTGTAACACCAAAATAATTGAAATGATGAATTGGACTTTATAAAAAATGAAGAACTTTTGTTTTTCAAAGACAGCATAAATAATGTGAAAAGCTAAGCCACAAATAGGAGAAAAAATTCTAAATATACACCTGAAAAAGGACTACTATATATGATATGCACAAAACTTCTAAAAATAAATTTTTAAATGAGAGACAATCTATGATAAAGAAAATTTATTTGAAAAGGAACTTCACAGAATAAGCTATCTGAATTGTACAACAAACATATAAAAAATTGTTCAACATCATTAATTATCAGGTGGCTAAAATTAATAGATTTGACAGTTACATGTTGGCAAAATTTTTTTAAAATTCAAACCCTCATACATCAATGATGTGAGAAATAATTTCATACACTATTTTGAAAAATTATTAGGCAATATCAACGTAGCGAAACATATGACTACATTGTAGTTGATTATTTCCATTCCTATTTATATATTCTAAAGATGTGAGGGCATATATAACCAAAAGATATGCAAAGTATAGTCTTAGCATCTTCATATATAGTAGCGACATGTTAGAAACAGTGCAACTATCTATTAATACGAAATGAACAAATTAATTGTGCTGTATTTGTATAACTTAGGAATGAAAGGAATAAACTGCTAATACTGTAACTTGGATGAGAGCCTCAGATGTAATTCTGAGCAAATGAAGCAAGGGCCAGGAGAATACCTTCTGTGTATGTAATGGCCATGAATAGGCAGATTAATCTTTGTAATATTACTTAGCATAGCAGATACCTCTGGGACTAATTGACCTGGATGGACATGAAGAAGATTTTGGGGTGCTAAAAATATGTTATATCTAGACCTGTGTGGTCATTACATGGGTATATGAAAATTCATCATGCTTTACATGTTGAAATATGTTCCTTCATGTATACGAAATCTCAATGTTTAAAAAGTCTTTATATTTTCATGACTACATGGTGAAACATTCCATTTGAAATATTATGGTATCTGTGTCAGTTTCAGGTAATTAAGTTTTTGTTGAGAGGAATGGACAAATTTGTAGATGAAACAAGATTGGCCATAAATTAATACTTATTGACACTGTGGCAGGTACAGTGTATGCATTGTGAAATTTCCTCTAATAATGCATATTTAAAATTAATAGAAATAAAATGCTTAATACATGGCCTGGTATTGAGTATCTGTGCAATATGTATGATATATCAATATGGACCCACAGAGTAGCCAACAGAATATTAATCTCTCATCCGAGGGAGACCTGCTACTTTCTCAAAATGGTAAAAATCTCTGGAATATATAGGCAGTGCTTAATGAAAGAAAACAGGCCAATATGCCAACCCTTCGATCTTAATGCTTGTGCTTATAAACCTTATTTCTGTTGAAATGCAACTTAGCTTAACTGCAATTAATGCCTAAGTGTTACTTCCAGAAAACCTCCTTGATACTCAAATGTGGCCTCTGTCTATGCCAAACTCAACATATCAACTCATGGCATTCCCCCCAATTTGGGACATAAATCCCGGGGATGAGCCTCCTTGGCACTAAAGAATTATTACTAAGCACCAACCAGCAACTATTTTGTTAAAACACCTTGACAAAGAGAGGAAAGTATTAAATAAAAAAGAGTTTTTATGGGTAAGTATAGGGCCCTAGGGATGTCCTGACACTATAGGCAAAGGCAGATAGCCTCATGAATCAACACCTGCTTGGTGGACCCTCTTTGGGAATATATCATAATCTTTTTCCCCAATATAATAAAGTTAGACTCATTTATAATATCCCTACTCATGAGATTTCTATCCCTTTTAATTGAATCTTTAATTATCACTATATCCATTAAATATATATATCAGAGATTTCAATCTTTGGACTGTTCATATGCTGGTTGAGGCTGAATTCAAGCAGAGTTGCAACCAGTACCTAATTTTCATTTCTTCAGACTTGCCTAGGACAGCTAACAAAATGAGGATGATGGACAAGTCCATCTCAATGAACAAGGAATATATACAACTGCAAGCAAAAACATTTCCCTCCAGCTGCCCTATAATAATTAAATTCCATCTTAATCTGAAGCAGTCAGAGAAGACATCATCCCAAACCACTCTAGATTGAATAATGAATGAACGTAAGGGGGGAGTGTAACCATGGACCAAAGTAGATTTACTGTTTGTATAGTTATTATCATGTGGTAACGGAAGAGCTTGCAACATTAATATAAAGATGTTGGTTACCAGAAGTTCAGAGTGAGTAGAGGGATGAATAGGTGGAATACAGGGCATTTTTAGGACATTGGAATTTTTCGGTATCATCCTAATGACAGGTATACGACATTATGATGTATTTGTCAAAGCATATAAAACTGCACAGAGCAAAGTGTAAACCATAATGTACACTATAGACCTTGGTTTGTAGCATTTCTTCAATAATGGTCTATCAATTGTGACAAATGTACCACAGTGATATAAGGCTGTTTAAAATTGGATAAAATTTTGTTGTGGATGGGGTGGCTGCTTTATGGGAATCATCTATACTTTTGATGCAACTTTTCTGTAATCTAAAACTCTAAAAATACAGTTTATTAAAAAAATTTTTTTTCTTACTTTTAATGTTTTTGAAATTTTCAAGCAACATAGAAGACTAGTTGTAAGGACCCTTTTGACTGAAAAACTCCTGTAGGAACAGTGACTTCTCAGCCTGGGGTTTTAGGTCAGATCTCAGTGAACCTGAATCAGCAGGTGACTTTTATTCCTGCAATGCAGGCCACCAGCTCTTCAAACTCAAGGCAAGCGAGGAGCATGATTGAAATCTAAACTTCTAGAAATTGAAAGATTCTAATAACATAGTTGTCAACAAATCCACTGATCTCCCTTTGGAAAGACCTAGCACTTATAAGATCAGGAATTCATGAGAAATAGTGTTGTCATTCTGGGTATTAGGGCATAGACTGGGCTAATAAGAGACATGTGGCAAGGTGGACAAAGGTGCAAAAATGATGAGTATAATAAGTCACCAGAGTCAGGACTTTTGTATCAGATTGAATTACAGTTAGTGCTGTGGGGCATTTGACACTGAGTGGTAAGAAAGCACTCTTACCCTTAGTAAGAGCTTCCCAAGGTCTTGTACCTATTTCATGCAACTGCCCTTCCTGCTTAATAATATCAATATATATTGCTCTAAGAAACATATGATTCAGATTTCATCTGACATTTTATTTATATTAGTTTTTATATAATTAATATTCTACTCTTTTTTAAGGAAAATTAAATTGTGCTGGGGGTGACAACTTTTGTATTTTCATTCTCCAGTGCTTTCAGTTTTAACCAACAATTAATTCATTTTATATATTTTAAATCTTACATTAAAAAGAATTCATTCCATTTTGTACTTATTTTTAGGCATACCTTGAGAATTTTTCATTATTTAAATGTTGCTTATAATGATTTCATTTGTAGGCTTTTCTTACAGATTTTATTGAAAATATCTTGTTGCTGAAAAGTACTTCTCTGGGTAAGCTTTCTTATATACAGAACTTTGGGTTAAACAAAAAGAATTTGAATCCTTACCAGCACTGCTGAAAGCAGTCTAATATAATTATAATGCAAACCACAAAAGTAATTTAAAATTTTCTGGTAGACTCATAACAGTACATTTTAATAGCATATTTTACTTAACACAATATATCCAAAATATCATTTCAACATGTAATCAATATAAAATTATTAATGAGATAGTTCCAAATTTTCACACTAAGTTCTTATAATTCAGGATAGCCACATCCTAAATACTCATAGCCAAATCTATGTAGTTGCTAAATGTTTGGAAAGAGCAGATGAGATTAGTTTTTCCTATCTGTAAAATAGGAATAAAAATACTATACATTAGAGTGATTCTAAATTGAAGACTCTCATACATGGTTGCAATCACTTTCATTATCATTCTATTTGAACATTAAACATGTTTATTAGTAAACTTTTCTATCTCAGACCTCTTTACAGTCTTGAGCATTATTGGGAAGCCAAAGGCCTTTTGTGTAGGTTGGTTTTATATATGTCTATTTACCATATTAAAAATTAAATCTGATACTTTAAAATCTATTTTTATTAATTCGATTACAATTAATAATAAGACCATTGTGTGTTGACATAAATAACATATCTTTATGAAAAATAAAATTCCAATACTTTTGTGTATTGTGTTTTTTGTTGAATACACAATACTTTTGTGTATTGTGTATTGTGTGTTGACATAAATAACATATCTTTATGAAAAATAAAATTCCAATTCTCCCTTCCATAAATAGTGAGAAGGGTGGCATTGTTTTACATTTTTGAAAAGTTCTTTAATATCTGCCTTATTAGAATAACTGGAGTGCGAATAATATCAAATTAAAGAAGCTTAAATCTAGGAAACTTTAAAAGAGATTCTACTAAAACTGCAGTACCTCCTTCAATGTGGTAAAGCTCATTCATGAATATTCATAGGTAATAGTATACTAAATGATGAAAGACTGAAAACATTCCCCCTGAGCAAATGTCAGGAATAAGGCAATGATGTGTGCTTTGCCCATTACCATTCAATTGTATTGGAACAATTAAGAACAATTAAGCACGAAAAAGAAATATAAATCATCCAATTTTGAAAGGGAGAAGAAAAGCAATCTATATTTATACATGACATGATCCTTTATATAAATAACCACAAGGAATACACAAAAAACTACTAAAGCTAATAAAGTAATTCAGAAAATGTGTGCACTCCAAGATTAACACCCAAAAACTCCACAACACCACCTGCTTTGTTTCTATGCACCAACGTAGAAAATCTGAAATGGATGTTTTTTAAAAATCCATTCACAATAGCATTCATGAAAATAAAATATCTGGCAATAAATATAACAAAGGAAGTGAAGGTGTTATACACTCAAAAGTACAAAACACTGATGAAAGAAATTAAAGAAGACCAAAATAAATGGCAAGACATGCAGTATTCATGAATAGGAAGACTTAATATTCTTAAGATGTCAATAATACCCAATGTAAAATACAGATTCAGTGCAAACCCATGGAATTCCCAGATGACATTGTTGTAGAAATGGAATTTTTCATGTCTTTTATCCATTTTTAATTTCTGTCTTTTTATTATTGAAATGTGAATATATATTGAATATATAGAATATATATTTATATACATATATAAAATGTATATCTAATTTTTGGAAATGAAAAATGTAGTGAAGAAATTCTTTGATGTTCACATTAATTGACTCAACACAGCTGAACAGAAATCAGTGAATGTGAATATGTGTTAAGAGAAATTACCCAAAATGAAACACAGAGCGTAAAACCAGTGGAAAAAATGGTCAATTGATCTAAGAGCCATTGGACAATACACTGAGGTGAAATCTTAGACAATTGATTTATTCTTTTTTTCTAATATAAGTCTTTGAAGAATTTAAATTGTGATACTAAACAATGTTTAGTTTTTATCTTAAAATACTCCTATGTTATGTTCTCACTATCATTCATGTTGAATTGAGTTCAAAATTTTCCTATATCTTTCTTTAACTCATCAGGTTTTTAAGCTGTCATGCTTCATTTCCAAATATTTTGCATCTCATTTTAGATGAAATTCCTCAATTAATTTTTTTCTGTATTATAGAAAGTGTGGGTTTACAGAACAATCATGCATAAAATACAGTATTCCCATATGCCACCCTATTATTAACACATTGAATTGGTGTGGAAGAGCTGTTTCAATTGATGATAGTCCATATTTATAATTTTTATAATTGTACTATTAATTATAGTTCATTGTTTAACTTAGGGTTAACTGTTTTGTAGTGTAGCTCCATGGATTTTTTAAAAAAATATTATTCTGTTACCATATATGCAATCTAATATTTCCCCTTTTGATCATATTGAAATACATATTACAGTGCTATTAATTATGTTCACAATGTTTTCCTGCCATCACCCTAATCTATTACCAAAACATTACCAACATTCTAAATAAGAATTTGTACATTTTAAGCCTTAAATTCCCTTTCTTATCTTTCCTCTTTCCCTGGTAAACTATATTGTATTAATAGATTCTGACTGTTTGTGTGTCCTTATTCTAATTGTTTCAAATCAGTGAGATTATACAATATTTGTCCATTTTTGTCTGGCTTCTTTCACCCAACATGATATCTTTAAGTTTAATCTATGTTGTCACATTTATCAGAACTTCATTACTTTTTAAGGCTGAATATATTCTATTGTATGTGTAAATCACATTTTATTCATCCATTCATTTGTTGATGGACACTTGGATTGCTTTCTTATTTTGGCAATCGTGAATAATGCTGCTATGAAGATAGGTATACAAACATCTGTCGAGTCCCTACTTTCAGTTCTTTGGTGGTATATACCTAGTAATGGTGTTGCTGGGACATATGGTATTTCTATACTTAGCTTTCTGAGGATCTGCCAAATTGTGTTCACAGTGGTTGCACCATTTTACATTTCCACCAGCAAGGAATGAGTATTCCTATTTATCCACATTCTCTCCAATATCTCTTAATTTCCATGTTTTTAATAGCAGCCATTCTAACGGAGTTTGCTTAGCATTTCTTTGATGGCTAATGAAATTAAAGATCTTTTAATGTGCTTTCTGGCTATTTCTGTATCTTCATTGGAGAGGTATATATTCAATCCTTTTCCCATTTACAATTTTTGTTGTTGTTAAGCTGCAGGATTTCTTTACATATTCTGGATAACAAGCCATTTTCAGATACGTAGTTTCAAAATATTTCCTACCATTGTATAGGTTGCTATTTTACTTTCATAAGAAAGTTTTTTGAAACACAAATGTTTAAAAATTTTTATGAGGTCCCATTTATCTAATTTTTTCTTATGTTCTTATGCCTTAGGTATAAATTCTAAATAATCATTGCCCAACATAAAATTCTGATGATGCTTCCCTACATTTTCTTCAAGGGTTCAATATTTCTGGCTGTTATTTTTGGTACTTTGATCCATTTTGAGTTGATTTTTGCATAAGGTGTAAGGTTGAGGACCTCCTTCTTTTTTTTTTTTTCAAATGGAGATTAAGTTCCACAAAGATACTATGCTTTCCCAATTGAGTGGTTTTTACACCTAGTCATATATCAGGAGGCCATAAATTTGAGGATGGATTTCTGAGATCTCAATTTAATGCCATTCTCTATATATCTCTCCTTGTGTGAGTACCATGCTGTATTAATTACTGTGGTTTTGTGAATAAGTTTGAAGATTAGGAAAGGCGCATCTTCCAACTTCTTTATCCTTTTCCAAGATGGCACTATTTGGACTCCCTTACAATTAAATATAAATTTTGTGATTAGCTTTTCCATTTCCGCAAAGAAGATGTTAGAATTGTGTCTGGGATTGCATTGAATTTATGAATTACTTTGGAAAGTATTGACATTTAAATGATGTTTAGTCTTCCAGTCCATTAACATAGGATATCCTTCCATTTATTTAGGTCATCTCTGATTTCTTTTAGCAATGTTTTGTAGTTTTCTGTGTACAAACCTTAGCAACCTTCTTTTGATTTATTCATCAATACTAGATTGTTTTAGTGGCTATTGATAAGGAATATTTTCTTAATTTCTTCTTCTAATTGTCCATTGCTTGTGTCTAGAAACATTACTTATTTATGAATGTTGACCTTGTATCATGTCAATTTCCTGAATGCATTTATTAGCTCTAAGATCTTTGTTGTGGATGTTTCAGGATTTTGTGTATTTAAGACTATATTATTGGCAAATAGGTAAATGTTTACATCTTGTTTTCAAATCTGGATGCTTTTTAATCTTTTACTTGCCTAATTGCTCTGGCAAGAACCTCCAGTACAATGTTGAGTAACAATGGTGAAAGGGGTCATCCTTGTCTTGTTCCTTTTCTTAGAAGTAAAGCTTTCAGTCATTCAAATTAAGTAGGATACTAGCTATGGGCTTTGCATATATGTCCTTTAACATGTTGACGATGTTTCCTTCTAGTCCTAGTATTCTGATTGCTTTTTATCAAGAAATCCAGTATTTGGTCATATGCCTTTGCTGCATAAATTGAGATGATCATGTGGTTTTTTGTACTTCATTCTGCTAATGTGGTATATTAAATTTGTTAATTTTCTTGTGCATACCAGTGATAAATCCCACTTGATCATGGTGTATGAGTATTTAATATGCTTGGGTTCCTTTTACTAGCATTTTATTGGGGATTTTTACCTCTATACTCATAAGAGATTTTAGTGTGTAATTTTATTTTCTTTTGCTATCTTTAACTGCTTTGGAATGAGGATGATGCTGGCCTCATAGAATGAAATAGGAATTGTTCCCTTCCTCTTCAACTTTATAGTGAGTAGAATTGGAGTTAAGCCTTCTTGGAATATTTGGTAGAGTTTCCTTGTGAAGTCATATGGGGCTGAAATTTTCTTTTTTGAGAGGTTTATGATTACAGATCATAAACCTCTTTTAAGCCTTAAATTTACTAGCGATTTATGTGTTGATATCTTTTCCACCTTGGGTCAATATAGGAAGATTGTGTGTTTCTAAGAATTTGTCTGTTTCATCTAGTTAATGTAATTGATTGGCATACAGTTGTTCATAATATCCTCTTACAGTACATTTTATTTCAGTGGACTCAGTAGTTTCATCCCCCTCTTCATTTCTGAATTTCACTATTTGTATCCTTTCTCTTTTTTTCTTTTTCAGTGTAGCTAAAGGTTTGTCAATTTTATTGACAATATCAAAGAACCACCTTTTGGTTTTGTTGATTGTCTCTATTGTTTTTTCTTTTGTATTACATTTATCTCTGCTCTATTCTTTGACGTTTCCTTTCTTCTGCTACTCTTGGGTTTAGATTCCTCTTCTTCTAGTTCTTCTATTTTTGGATAGAGGTCTCAGATTTGAAGTCGCTCTTTTTTTAATGTAAGCATTTATATCTATAATTTTCCAATTCTGTACTGCCTAAACTGAATCCGTAAGTTTTGGTATGTTGTATATTAATTTGCATTTAAGTGAAAATATTTCCTAAATTTGCTTCTGATTTCCTGTTTGATCCATTGGTTGTTTAAGAGTATTTTGTTTAATTTTCTCATATTTTTGAATTTTCCATTTCTTCCTCTTTTATTGATTTCTAGTTTCATTCTGTTGTGGCCAGGGAATATACATGGCATGATTTCAGCTCTTTTTTTTTACTTTCTTGAGGCATGTTTTGTGTTCTAACATAATCTATGCTGCAGGATGATTCATGTTCCCTTGAGAAATATATGTGATTTACTTTTGTTGCTTGCAGTGTTCAATATAAGTCTGATAGTTCTAATTGGTTTAAAGTATTGCTCATATCTTGTATCTTCTGAGTACATGTTCTATCAAGTATTGAAAGTGATGTATTAAAGTCTCCTTAGTAATGTAGAAGTGTCAATTTCTTCAAATGACAGTATTTTATTCATATATTTTCGGGCTCTGCTGTTTGGTGCATATATATTCATAATTCTTGTACTTCTTTTTAAATTGTCTCTTTTATCAATATGTAATGATCATCTTCACCCTTGTAACTTTTTTCATTTAAAGTTTTTTAAATCTGATATTAATATAACTATCCCAGCTCTCTATGGTTACTATTTGCATGGCATATATTCTTTTCACTTTCAACCAAATTGTACTTTGAATTTAAGGTCTGTGTCTGGTAACCTGCATATTATTGGGTCATGATTATTATTCATTCTTTCATTATGTCTAAGTCTGATTATTGAATGCAGAGTTTAATTCATTTATATTTAATGTCACTACTGGCAATACAGGACTTCCTTCTTCCATTTTGTTATTTAGTCTTTTTAAGTCTTGTCCTGGAGTTCTCCTGATAATGCCTGCTTTTATATTTATTTAATTCTTTGTGTTGTGCTATATTTGTTGTCTTCTCATTTTTATCTGGACATATTTCTCAACTATATTCTTTGTGGCTCCCACGGTAATAAAACATAACTTCTTAAATCTATAAAAATCATATTGGTTTGACACAAACTGAACTTCAAATGCACATATAATTTTCCTACACCCTTCTGTCCCTACAACAACTCTTGTACTTGCTACCAATTACATCTTTGTACATTACACATTCAAAACCACAGATATTTCATTACTTTTTATGATTTTCTTTTTAGAATTTGTAGAAAGCAAGAAGTTGTGTTTCATATAAACAATACAATGCAGTAATACTGGCATATATAGTTGGCCAAAAGGTTGACATTACTGGAGATTTTCATATCTTTACATAATTTTTTTAACAAATCAACTTTATTGATACATTTTAATAAAGCATAAGTCCATCCAAAGTGTATAAATCAGTGATATTTGGTATAATCACATAATTGTACAATCACTACTTCAATGATTTTTAGAGAATTTTCATTTTCCAACAAAAAACCCCACAAAAACAAAAAAAAATATTCATCATCTCTCAATCACGCTATGCTTTCCCTGCCATACATAGCTGCTATTTTGTTTGTATCTCTCTAGTTTATGTGTACTTATATTTTGTATAAACAGACATATATGCAATGAACCATTTTCATATTTTATATGAAGTTTCACTATTATACACAATCCCATGTTACAATTTTTAGCTTTCCTTCTAGTAATATCTATGACCTTAGACTTACCCTTTCAACCTCTGTCATACCCATATAATAGTTCTGCTAGTAACAAACACTATGACTTGCATAAGGCAAAATAGTGAAACAACTTTATGAAACCAAGCTTTCAACATTTACTTAGATATTTAGCCTTGAGACTTCCAGCTATCTTGTAGAAATATAATATGCTTTTACCTTGACTGAAGAATTTATTGATGTGAGCTTTCAGACTACAGGAAAAGTTCTTGGCCATGGAAATGAAGGTTTCTCCATGTATCCTGCATTTAATGTTGCATACATTATGGGCACATTTGGAATGAAGGAAAGAGATGCATTTGCTTATGTTCAGGAATGAAGATTTTGTATTACTCCTAATATTGAATTCCTCTGTCAACTTCAGGAATATAATCCATCAAGCTAGCAAAATTCACAATACAGATAAGGTAACCTTTACAGGCATTACCACAAGCAGTTTGAAGAGAACACATGAAAAATATCATGATTTTGGCACCATGATAGTGGTGACTGCACAGAATGATCAACATTATAGAAAATGTGAATTTCTCTTTGGCAATGAGAAAAGTCTGGAGACAATAACAATGTATAATGGTAAAAACACAAGTAGTTTAAATTATATGTTGCTACCAGACAAGTTTCTCTGCAATTTGTTGG
>JAQZBX010080112.1:0-13875 GCA_029593785.1 Cabassous unicinctus
TTTTTTTTTTTTTTTTTTGCTCCTTTTCTGCTCATTGTCTTTCCTTGTTGTCTCTAGTTGTTTGTTTATCTTCTTTAGAAGGCAATGGGAACCAAACCTGGAACTCCTATGTGGATCACGAGCACTCAGCTGCTTGAGCCACATCTGCTCCCCATAGCCATTTTAAATTTTGCTTACTGTGTGTGTTTTTAAGGGACATAGATATATTGTCTGAATTACATTCTTGAATATTTATGTTAAAAATCAAATCTTGTATCTATATTTTATTCATTTTGAATATCATCACAATACTAACATTCTTGCAAAATTTTGTATACCCAAGGTTTTTGTTATGATAATATTCACTGGTCTTTTAAAAATACTCTTAGTTTATCTTATTTATAAACAAGCAGCTAAAAAGGAAAAACAACAGTTTAATATTTGGTCTTAGAGCAAAATAAAACATAGTAACAGAATTAAGTTATAGAAAAAATTATTTGTGAGCATTGAAGAAGAAAATATGGAAAATACATTAAATGTTAAAAAATAGAATTATCATAGCATTTCTAATAGTTTTATTCATGGGATTCTGGGCGAAACTTAAGTATGTGTATGTATTTACTAACTATTTATACAAAATGTTTGCCATTTTATTTTCCTCATTTGCAGCTTTTATTTTCCAATCACCCTTAAAATATTTGGTAAATCCTATTCACAGGTAAAAAGAAATTAAGAGAATATGCTAATAAGAAACCACACTCCAGGAAATACTGAAGGGAGTTCTGCAGGTAAAAAAGGGAAAAGTAGAAGAAAGAGAGGTGGAGGAAAGTGTAAGAACAACTAAAAAGATGAAAAGAGAAATATAAACAACATATTGCATACATAAAGCTAAAGAAAATATTGCTAATGTAAGTAATTCCTTGACAGTAATAACATTGAATATTAATGGATTAAACTCACCACACAAGACACAGAGTGGCAAAATGTATAAGAAAATATGACCCATCTATATGGTGTCTACAAGAAACCCCTTAGGCCCAAGGAGTCAAGGAGGCTGAAAGTGACTGATTAGAAAACCATTTTACAAGCAAACAATAACCCATAAAAGCACAGGAGCAGCTATACTAATATCATACAAAATAGACTTTAAATGCAAAACTATTGGAAGACACAAAGAAGGACATTATATATTAATAATGTGCAGATGGCGAATCACCAAGTAAGTAAGGGAGGCAACTTTAGGGCTGGGAGCAGAGCATAAATACGAGGGGTCATAAAGGGCTGGGCAAAGCTGGATTTATGCCAGAGTCAATAAGACCAATATATTTGATTAAGACAAGCATGAAAGTAAGACAGAAAAAAGTCACACAATAAAACTGTAAGGACTCTGGTCCTTTAGTGAAAACTGTGTCTTAAGACCATGGTTGACACCAAACAGATCTTTTTTTACAAAGAATAATATGAAGCCTGAGAGTTTCAAAAGTCATTGCCAGTCATTTATTGCTAGCCAAATGGTTTTAACCATTAAATTAATTATAAAAGTTTACATTTCTGAGATTGATTTTTATATTTTTCTTTCATGACATCTTTAATAAAATCAATACCCCAATTGAAAGATAAAAAATCCAGAATCCCTGCAATATATCATTCACAAATTAAAGTATATTATTTTAAAAGTTACTAAACATGAGACAAAGCAAGAAAATGTGACCCATAGTAATGAAAACAATTAAAGAGAAACACATTTCAGTATCAACTCAAAGTATTAGTTAACATCCAAGGATTGTAAAATAGCTTTATACTTATATTTAATTCATTTCACAATAATTGTCTCTATTAAAAAGTAAGACCAACTATGTGATGTCTATAATAGGTGAATAGTAGTAGGATATAAAAACATATATCTGCAAATATAACCATATAAGTACTAGGTTTGAAATACTACTGTTATTAAAATCAGACTTTTATATCCCAGAGTTATGAAGGAGAGTATAAAATAATTATTTGCCTAATTTTTCAGAAATTTTAAAAATTATTTTGGTAAATTATTCTTTCATCAGATTTTACTTATATTATTTCAAATTGCATTTAATGACTCTTAAAAACTTATTTTATACTTGGGAGAAATACTCATTGGGTGATTTTGCAGAGTAAGCAGAGCCTATTAAATTTTCATTGACATAGAAAATCTCCACTAGCCTCTGCTCTGGTTTAAACCCAGAGATTGCCAATTGTGAAATAAATCAATGTTGGATTTTTAATCTCTAAATATGCATTTCTTAGTATCATTGAGTTTTTAGGAAGAGAAGAATTCTGCTTTCAAAAGCTCATAAAATATATAAAATTATATGTAACTCCTTGATGCATACCATCAAATCATCTCCTGATATTCTAGGGTGTAAATAGTTCCTCTTTTCATAATTTTTCTACATTTACATAAAAATTTTTCATTATTGTTAATTAATGCAATATTCACAAGAAAATATTTCACCTGGTTTTAGCCATTAAATTAATTATAAAAAATTTACATTTCTGAGATTGATTTTTGTATTTTTCTTTCATGACTCCTTTTAATAAAATGAAAGCTAATACAGGAAAATAATGAAATAAATTGTACAAACACTATTTAGTCAGAATACAACAATAAATCTGCTGTGCAAATATTAGATGACACTATCAAAACTGACGGGAAAAATTCCACCATGCTTTCCCTGTGATTCCTCAAATCTGCTCATCCATTGGCTGGGCCACACTCCTACTAAGTAGTTAGTTATGCTGCTCCAGCCAATGCAAAATACATGATATTTTGGTTTTACACATGTTTAATAAAATATACATCAAGGTGTATTATCAATATTTAATAATAAATTGAGAATGTTACTAAAATACAGTGTGATAAAATTATGTAAACAAATAAATATATGTTTAAATAAGCATCATATGCACATAGAAAAATACTTGGAAGAAAATACATCTAAAGATTGACAACATATTTGAATGATTTTCATTTTCTTCTTTGCATTTTGTTGTATTCTAATTTTTGGGTAATGAACAATATTTACTCTTATAATTGTGTCATAATTTTAAATATAAAAATATTTCATTGTGAAAATTATTCAATTCCATGAGGGAGATTAATTTTCTGGTCTGCCAGCTATAGAGTAATTATTTTTGTGGAAATACCTTCTCTTGTACCCAGTCATCAATGAAAGAAGCATCATGAAAGAATACTTAAAAATGATGCTCAATATTATAAGGTTTCTAAGAGATAAGGAACTCCTGGCACAAACTTAACATGAATACATTAGTCCTTGGAACATGCCATACCTCTTCCTTGAAAATTGGTACCAGGGATGATAGAAATGATAGAATGTTACATTATTGGCAATACTAAATGGAAGAGGTACTGCAGCATTATCAGGGTAAAGTGAAAGGGATTCTCCAGCTCTGTTCGTGTTCACAATAGTTCTCTGGTATCCTGCATGACTTTCGAGATGTGCTTTCTGTTTGACAGGGACCTAGACAAAAATTTTAGCTTGATTTCTTTTTACCATAAGCCTGGCTATTTCCAATGGAAGATCCCACTTGAAAAGTTGCTACAAAGGAGAAAAATTTCTCTCAGTGAGAAAGTGACTTATTGGGAGTGCACAAGCAACTTGGGGGAAAAATTTGGGGGAATTTTCCGAAAACTAGTGGCCCAAGAGAGAATATTACCTGGATTTTTTTTATGCAGGAAAGTGAAAGCAAACAAACAAACAAACAAACAAATAAAAAGTAAAGGCTGCAAGGCAGAGTTTTACCAGGTCAGCAAATATGCAGGATTTCTTCAAGGGTCTTGTAATAAGGAACAGGATACATTCTTTAATTTTGATTTTCCTCAAGCGTGTCAGCCTTATCCTTGCTGTCTCAGTTTCCATGGTTAATCAATCCCATCTCAAGAGTTAGACCTTGACATGTTGGCTCCAAAGTTCTGGGCTCCCATGATTCCCTTTTCTGCTGACCATGAAGGAATGTCAACCTTCAGTACTTAAAGGGGAAGAAATTGATTTACTGAGCCACAGGGTGTCCCTGGTATAATTTTACAATGAGATGTTTTCTTATTCCTGTAAGTGAGACTGAGAAGGTCTGATTAATGTGTTAAATACAAGACACTAACAAGCTATTGAGGGAAGATTAATGGACAGCCAGCTCAGCTACTTCTACGAAGAGGTATTAGAGATTTTATACCTACTTATACAGAGAAAAGGGTAAATACACAATTTTCCAACTATCAATTTATTTTACCTCAGAACAAAACAAAAATTCATGCATGAAAAAATAAACATCAATTTTTCAAATGAAACAAATGTATCACAGAAAGTCCACTCTCCTTAAATGGTTTACAAATTTTATTTGTTGCAAAAAAATTGACTTTGACCAATTTCTAGAAAGTTAATGGTGGTAGAAAAAACACTGTTCTCAAAACTAATAAGCATTTTAGTTTATCCTTAAAATGACATTTTCACAAGAACATGCAGATATCTATCTATTTATCTATCTATTTATCTATCTATCTAACTATACATAGATATTTGGAGAGAGAGAGGGAGAGACATATCCTTTAGGTCTTACCTAATAAGGCCAGGATTATAGAAATTTAGAGAAATCATTAAAACAGAGTCATCAAGAAATTTACATATTATGAAAATACAACATTGGTATAAATGTTGCTGTTATTATTATTATTATTATTATTATTATTATTATTTAGGAGGGATTTGGAATTGAACCTAGGACTTCCTACATGGGAAGCAGGTGTTCAACTACTGAGTTACACAATCTCCAAAACGTTATTTCAAATAACCACTTAAAAACCTATCTTCTTGATTTTGGGAAGATGGCCAACATTTAGACATATAAGGCTTAAATCACACTAAAACAACAGAGTAAAATCCAGAGGCTGCCTTGGGGACCTGCTTTGGGGTACAGCAAACCAGGACACTGCTTCACAACTCCCAGAAAACTGAGGGTCAGAGAGACAAAGAAGCCAAAACAACTAATCATGAGTTATTAAATCTCACGGCTGTGGGGAAGGGCTCCCCTCTCCCACCCCTGAGATATTAAGTGAGCAAAAAATCCTGGAGAATTGTATCTAACTGAGAGTAGAGCAGACGTCTACCTCCATGGGAAGGTGCTCTAAGCCATCTGGGAGGCTACTAGACAGATAGGGAAGTCACGGAAAATGGCACGCATACAAGATCCTCAGGGCAGATAGAATAGATGGATCTCCTGGGCCCCTGCTCCAAATGGGAGTGTGACAGCAGATTCCCTGAGAGGAAGAGGGTTCAGGGAGGGTGGAGAGAGATTTCTTTTTGTTGTGATTAGCCACCTGAGCCCTCCTTGAATATCATAAGGGATTTTGACTTGACAGGAAGAGGGGAAGGGATCACCTCAGGCAGGCAGTCATGCCCAGCTGCCTAGGTAAAAAGAGGAATTACATCAGAGAGGAGGCAGAGACAGGCAGTTGATCAACAGCACTGCAGCTGAATGCGGGGGATCTAACGTGCCTGAGGGAAAAAGGGCAGATAGCCTTCTGAAAGTCTCTAACTTTAAGAGGCAGAAAAGCTCAGTTGGAGAATTGCTGCCTAGCATATTTGAGGTCCCTGGTTCAGTTCCTGGCTTTTCCTTGAGAAGTGATCCACCGGGTTATCAGGCATCCTGCTGAAACTTTGTAAAAGAGAACATGTAGACATTCTCTTTGTATTAGCTTTTCTTGGAACCCTTATTTAAAAAAAAAATTTCCCTCTTTTTAAATTTCCCATATTATATTTACTAAAACCCAGTTTAAAACCTGCAGAAAACAGGCTACAGGGTGAGTGATTAATGAACACCAGCAGCCTGAGAAGTTCCTAAAGGGTCTAAGAGAAAAGGCTATGTTTTCAGGCTCATTTTTTTTCCCAGTCTTCTTTTTTAAAAATGAGTCACTGCTGTCTTCTTTCTTGCTTATTGGGTAGCCCCTTCATTACTTTGCTTGTTCATTTTTCTCTTTTATTCTTTTATCCTTTTGTTTACTACTTTACTGTACCTAGGCTATTTTCTCTCCTTCATCATTATATCTCTTGTTTTCTGTTGTTGTTCTTTCATTCCATGTCTTTCATTTGGTCTCCAATTTTTCTTGTTTTTATTTCTCTCTGTCTCCTTTTTTCTGTTTTTTTTTCTTTCTCTCTTTTCTCTCTTCTTTTCCCCTCTTCTTGTCTCCCCAGACTTTTAATGCATTCTATATATTTTTTCTATTCTGTTTCTTGTTCCATTGTTTCTATTTCACTCTTTTAATCGTATTCCTCTGTGCTTCTTACCTGTGTTAATTTTTCAGTTTCCTAAGTCTTGAATGGTTGTGCTCCTATTATTACTATTTTTACTATTATTATTGCTATTATTCTTTTTCTCTTTGATCCCTTTCTTGTTTATTATATTATACATATTTCTACAAAATTATTTTCATTTTATAATTCTCTTTTGCAGATTTTTCTTTCCACGCATGCCTAAAATATTTTTTATATCCTTTTTTTTTCAATTTGAGAGATGAATGTTCTCTTTGTATATAAGCATAATAGGCTTTCATATAGCAATGCTTTAAGAACTGAAGTTTGGTAAATTCATAGTTTAAAGTATCTGCATGCAAGAACATCTTTTTTTGTTGACCTTCTAATCATCTGACAACACTACCATTCTGTGATGTGTCAACAATCTTCAATAATTAGTATTTCTTTGTTTAATTGCTCTATGATTTAAAAAAAATTCCTTCCTCCTGATATCTTTGTTACAATGTTTAAAAAGAAATAAATTCTTTAGTTAAATTCTTAGCTTATTTTAAAAAACAAATTGAAGAAAATGTGTAAATCTAAGAATGGATAGTGAATCCAAATTTTGTGCCATCCCATAAATATTAGTCAGATATTTTGTTAAAAGTTCCATTAAAATTTGTCTACTATTCAGTGTATATTTAAGAAAGTATATATATATATTTTTTTCAAGTATTTGACTTTTTATTTAAACTTTTACAATGGTTATTAGATATATGTTTTGCTTTCAAGTCATTTGTTTTCTTTTAACTGATCTTAAGGTTTTCTTTGTAGAATTATATTTGGTCATTTTTCAAAGTGATTTTTGAATAATTAAATTAATGTTCAACCACTGTTTTATGGTTTAAATGTTTAACAAATTTTCACAAATTCATCACTGTTAATTGTGTTAAATACTTAATATATGCTTTATTTTCCATTATGTGATACTGATGAAAGTGGGTTTTTTTCTCCCATTGAATCTTTAATGCCAATTCCTGAGACACCAGGGTTTAAAAGAAAGAAAAAGTTTATTTGGTTGTGCAAGTATAGAACATCATTTGCCTTGGGTGGCCCAAAATGTGCCTCTCCACTGACAGAAAGTCTTGTATTTTATAACTAGACAATGCTAAAAAGTAATTGGGATGGAGTTTGCACATGTTCTTTTATTAATAAACATTAAGGGACTAAAACAAGATGAGAAGAGGGTTCAGAAAGGGGGTTTATTAAAAATTTAAAACCATTATCAGAGATCAAAGCATCCTGGACAGGGGGATATCAAAAACAAAGATAAGCTACAAAGTTTCATTTGGATATCTAATATTTTATAACATCAGAGGCTCAATGAATAATTTGGGTGGAGAAGAACACAGGTTCTATCATTATTTAACATTAAGGGGCTCAACAGTGGTGGGGTAGTAAGCCAGAGTCAGTCATAAGGATTTAGGATAAGAGTATACAGAAAAATGGTCAGATACAAGGTCTTTCGTATGGATAATAATCAGAGCTGAGTGGAGTGGTCACCATCCCAATAGTAAGTATGCACAAGAGTGAGGTTAAGTCTAGAGTAAACATAAATGAGGGGTGGGGTATCTAGCCAGCTTCAGTAATTTCAGGTATTAACCTTTTGATATTATATAATCTAAAGGCATCTATGTAATGATTTAATAGTCATAATTATTTGTTAGTTCTTAACCTTCAGTTTCAATGTATCATGCAAAATGCTACCAACATAGGAAGCAATGATTAGTGGCAAATAGACTCCCGTGACATGTTAACTGAACACAGAACTGTGTTTTAGATTGCTACATATATTCTGTATTTCCAAATTATCAAAAAGAAATATTTCTGTTCCACATCCAAGAAATGAAATGGCTTTATTCACCGTGAGGAAATTGACTAGCATTTTGGCCTGACGACTTAAGAATAGCAGGTATCCAAGAATGACAACACACAGAGAAAATAGTACATGGTGTTGTGGATCTGGGTATCCCCATGACTAATAGATTCAGTCCCAAATTTCTTATCAGAGTAAAAAAATAGGATGCCAGAAATAGAAAAAACAGGGATACTTTCAGCTCAATATTATCGGTGAAGCCCCTCATTATAAACATGGTGATTTCAGTCATGTTTTTCAACTGAATACTGTATGGCTCCAAATTATGATGGCAACCCTGACATTTCAACCTCTATTTATCGGTCCTGACTGAAATATCCCAGGAAGTTGTGCCCACCCAATCATATCCTTTTCTTTGTTTCCTCAAGTAGAAAATGTGACCTAGGAAGTGATGAGGTAAGCAAAACAAAGAATATGGGCCCAATTGGATGCACTTTCCTATATCAAATAAATGAAGAAATTATTTCATACACTTTTTGGCTAAATGTATCTTGCAAAATAAATCCCCCAAAATTGTTAATTTATGTAGTTTATTTCCCATCACATGATTTTACTAAATTAAAATGAATAACATAGTGAAATTATTTAATTTAAAATGTTTCCAGATGACTTAAAAATGGGAAGAGTTAGATTTACATTTCAGCTTGTCTCACAGGGCATTCTTTTCACACCAGATATTTTGGGCTTTTTCCTGGCAATAAACCCATTCCAGTAGTCCTTCAGAAGCAGTAAGGAAAGGGCAGCAAATAGTACATCTTGTGTGCCATCAGAGAGTACAATACCTGTTTTCTAGTTTCCTTTCATGAAATACATTTCAAAGCTTGTTGTACTGTTATTAAATTTCAAATTTTAAGTTTAAGACAATATACTGTATTTCTCTATTCATATGCTCACTACCCCTATAATGTCTTTATTGGTATTTTCAAGACATATTCCTGTCAAAGAGGAATCATGGCCATTTCATTAATATTTTATATTTGCTTATGCAATCTATAAAATAACTACAAATTTACTTTTAACTAATGATAACTAAAAATAGTTTATAGAAGTTATTGCTGAAAGAATTTTGCCACAACTAAATTTTGTTTTCTGCTATTTTCCCATATACAAATTGTTTTTCATTCAGTGGGTTGTGAACAGAGAATAGTACTTGAGAAAAAAAAAAACAAGGAGGAATTTCAGTATTGTAACCTTCAGTTTTCCTTCATCCTGCCATAGACCAAAATGTTTGACCCATTTTTAATTAATTAGCAGCTATATTTTCTTGGGTTTAAGGAGTGTAACATTTGCCTTGAATTAGACTGTGCTTCATTCGGTGACATAGAATGATTTCTCTCCATGACATGAAATATGCTAAAATTTTGTCATATTGAGCATTTCACATATCACATAAAGAATGAGTAAAACAACTTAAAATCAATGAAATGAGAAGAAAACCACATGGCTTATTTTCTCAGAAAGGCACATACTGAATTTAGTGAAATATTTTTCAATACATAGTACAAATAATTTCATAAATTTTGATTTATAGAACCAAAAACTCTCATTTAACCATTTCAGAATTCTGTAGTAAAAATACGTAATTCAGTTAAATTCCCATATTTATCTAAATTTTTAGAATTTTCCCATGTCTTTTAAAACAGATACAAATTTTAATATTTCTAATTTAGTTTAAATAGCTATGAGGATAATAGCAATATAAATATGCATTGACACCTTTTGGTGATAGCAAAATATATTTCTGTTACAAAATTTATTCATTCCCTTTCTCTCTTCCCCCACATTTTCCCTTTTCTCTATTATTCTCTCTCTTTCTTTCTCTATCTCCTTCGGTCTCTCTCTTTCATCCCTCACTGTGGACTCCCTTCTACAAGAATGTATGGGATATTTTCAAAAATATTTGCTGGAGAAGTCAAGGACAAAACAAGAACTAGGAGGAAAGCAGGAAGCACAGTGAGAGGAAATAAAAATATGCAAGCAAATTTTCCAAGTTGCTATCAATAAGTAGTCTTCTAAAGAAATTCACCACATAATTCATCTTGACAAACATATCAGAAATTTTAGCAACATAACAGTTTTACACTTCACTAGAATGTTTGAGACAAAGCAATTGTGGAAAATGAAGGGTTTCTAAAACCCTCTATTAAATCTAATTTTAACGTCATTTGAATGTAGACTTGGAAAAGTAACTTTATCCTTCCAAAACAATTAACTAAGATTGACAAGGTTCAAATTCAACTTTTTGAACATGATTTCATTTTAAAGTGCTTATATATGAGATTCATTAAAATATTTTTATTATATTAAATTTTTGGTTATATATGAAGGATGTGTACTATTGAAATATAAATTCCAATTAATTTATCTAAAACAAAATAGAGTTATGAATTGCTTTTTCTTTCCTCAAAGCTGTGAGTAATGAATGAGCTCCAAATGAGAATCTAATAATTTTCTCTTAAAGTTGTTCATATTCTATTCATATGGTACTGAAATATGATTCTATTGAAATTAAACCCAATGAATCACAGCATTTTGTATAATTCCAAAAATCCATGTCTGTCCCCACATTCTGTTCTTTGACATGTCCTGACATTCTTGACAAAACAATATTCTGGGATCTCTTGGTGTCTCAAATCTTGTTTGTAGATCCAGATGTTGGTTTAAAATGAAGGTATATCTTACAGTAAAAAAGTTCCAGGAAAGAAATTCTCTACATATTTATAAGGACTTAGAGAAATAATAGACAAAATATATGGGCTTTTGATTATTTATATAATCTGCTCTTCAAACAGGTATTTCTGTTAACTAGTATTTATAATTAAATTTTTTTCACCTATGTATGGCTGATTTCACTTTAAAAAGAAATAGAGGCTAAAAAGAAAAATACACATACCCTTGATTTAAGAAAACAAACCCAGTGATCAATCTGGAAGACTCAAATAAAATCACATCCTCAACTCATGAACTGAGAAAACTAAGTAGCAGATTTCCATGAAAATACTTATACAAACACTGAGGTTGTGAGAAAGGAAAGCTATGAGAGAAGCTACCAAATATTATTAACCGATTACTAAGGGTTAGGAGTTTTGGTACATCATGTTATTTAGTTTACATAGCAACATGCAAATTAAATAATTTACAATAGTCTTCTACCTGAGAAAACTGGTGCTCTTTGATATTAATTTGACCAAAGCCACACAATTGATTACTAGCAGGGCCAGCATTCAAGCCATGATTTCTCAGATGCTACACACTGAATTATTTCCAATCTACCATATTCCAATCCTATTGTGACATATCACATTTCTAGAATTTTACACTCCAGTAACAATGCAAAATAATATCCTCACATATTTAGATTATGTTTAAAGCCATCAAAATTTAAATTGACCATGAGTTAAAACAAACAAACAAAATACCTAAAGTGGACTCAGGGTAAATTAACTAACTTGTAAAATAAGTTTAAAATATATTTATATTCCTCTATCAGAAAAAAAAATCTCCAATTGTCATATACACAATGGACAGTGGTAAGGTAATAACCTCTCCATTTAAAAGTTTAACTAATTTTAAAATATAGTCCTTTATTTCTACTGTCCCTAATCTAAGTATTAAATTCAAGCAAGAATAATAAACAAATTACTTATTTCTCCTCTATAGGACACTTCCTATTTACCGTTCTATATTCCCTGGAAGGGATGAGGTTCATATTTTAATACAACTCTAGAACACCTGATCTCTAATTTCAACATGTAAATATATACTCTAGTTTGAGACACAGGCCCGCGGTTTCTAAAATATTGTGGAAGTGATGATAAACATTTCCTTTGACCTGGGAAATGCATTGTTCACTCAATTAAAGTATGCTATGAAATTATACTTTTGAATTCTTCTACAAGTAGTTCCAGTACTTCTTGAAGTGCACAGGGGATGTCCAAGAAGAAAACAAACTCCCTCCTGGGACAGTTAAACAATGAAATGATTTTTCCCCCATAAGACACAAGGTAATGTTTCTGGAACATCAAACTACATGATAAAATAAAAATGAATGCATGAATGCAGTTTGGCCACATAAATAATGAAACTCAGTGGAAATTCATATGTCATAGGATTAGCCAAGTAATCCAATCATAGTCCCAGTTTGAAGCTTATTAGTTATTTGCTATTAAGTTGCTCTAATGTGACTTTTTCTTTGAATTTTCTATTATTTTTTTAGAGAGCAAGCTTTATTCTCATCATGGACCCCGTCTACATAGGTTTTCCTCCATAGCAGTTATCAACATTCATACACTTTACTTGGTTGATTACTTTCCCCCTCACCTAGCAATAGAATGTCACTCTTGTTAGATGGGTCTCTTCCCAGTTCCTCAAACTGCACGGCCCACCAGCTGCACAGGCCATTTGCACTGGTGTTCCCTTTTTGGAACACTTTCCACTCTCGAAAATGTATGACTAACTGTTCCCCATTCTAGTCTTTGATCAAAGGCCAACTTTATACTGAGGCTTCTCCTGATCACACTATATCCAGTAGGTTTGTCATGCCCATGCCCCCACATCTCTCACCCACTAGCCTTCATTAGGTTATTTTAAATATTACTTATCATGTTATAACATGGCATATCACTCATTTCTGCATATTTTTCCATATATCTCAGCTGCAATGTAAGGCCCAAAAAGACAAAGATCTTCTATTGTTTGTTATATTGTGTACATACTATCTGGTACATTGTAGATATGCAATAAATTACTTACTGAATAAATGAATTAAATGAAGTAGCATAATGAACAAAACACATGTAACAATTTCAGCAATCCAGCAGTAAAACACCTTCTGCAAGTTTATTAACTATGAATAATATATATGATCATAACAAATTTGCAGAACATTTACAAATTTCTTTCACAGCATCTATGAGTCATTTATAAAAATTTATTATAATTAATACATAATTTTTTTTTAAATTTTCAAAGTTTAAACTATAAGAGCTACATTATCTGACAATAATATATTTCTGAAATAATATTTAAAATATAAAAAATGCATGTTCTGTCAATTCAAAAGTTCAAAATAAATAAAATGAAAAATGTGACAAGTTATTCTTTGTTAAATAGAAATTAAAATATTTAACTCTCGAATATTTATATAATAAAAGATAATATGAATAATGACGATGTTTCTGCAGGGCCTCAGCTGAAAACTTAATTGTATATGTGCAGACGGAGAATCATAGCACTGCATGTAAGATAGACTGGTCATCAAATGAATAATGGAAATATTAAAATCCTTTTTTATTAAACAGGAAAAAACAGTAATCTGTTACATCTTGGTGCTAGAAAAAAACAATGAATTTAATCTAAAAAGTGGGAAAATGCTAAAACTAGAATAACAATGAATAAAACACAAATAAATTTGAATAACAGTTATCAAAAAGGAAAAAAAGGAAAGAGTCATTTTTAAAAAATAAGCCAAATAGAACAAGATTAATACAAATACAAGGAAATATAATGAGGTAGTGTTTCAAGCCATATAGGCATTTAAACCAGATGATATTGAATATCTGTGATCAGATTTTGGATCCTGCAATGAGGGTGTAAGTGGTACAAGAATTTCCCTGCTATCATAAATAACTGTAAACCTGAACAAAATGCAGATGAAAAGTGTTGTCAGGCATTGGAAAG
>JAQZBX010080113.1:0-13871 GCA_029593785.1 Cabassous unicinctus
CTTTCAGTTCCATTCCTTTCATCTCTGAGTCTTACTTGTGCTGAACCACAGTATCTTGAACCATTGCTTTGTTCTAAGTTTTGAAGTCAAGAAGCATGAGTCCATCTATTTTGTTCTTTTTCAAGATTGTTGCATCCCTTGCAATTCCATATGATTTCTAAAACTAGCTTGACAGTTTCTACAAAGAAATCAGCTAGGGTATTGATAAGGATTGCAATGAATCTATAGACCCGTTTGGAAGTATTGCTGTTTTAACAACATTAACCCTTCTGATTCATGAAGGTAGAATGGGTTTCCATTTAATAATATATTAATTAACTACTTTCAACAATGTTTTGTAGATTGTAGTGAATAAATTTTGCATGTCTTTTGTTAAATTGATTCCTAATTACTTTTTAAAATTTTTGATGCTATTGTAAAGTGGCAAGAGTGAACAATCTTACCTTGTTTCTGATCTTAGAGGGAGGGCATCTAGTCTTTCATCATTAACTGTGATGTTAAATAAATTTTGTATTCATGGGATAAATCCCATTTGATCATGTAAATTCTTTTTATGCTACTGGATTTAGCTTGCTAGTATTTCATTGTGATATTCTGAACACTCTGTAATAGAGGAACATTCTTGTGCTTGTATTATTAACCACAATCATCATCCACCATTAAAAACACTATGTTATACAATCCCTAGATTATCCTCTACCTTTCTTTCAAATGTCATTAACCTCCCAGGTCTGTGCCATTATATTCACTATAATGTGTTACCATCAACTCTATCCATTTCACCATATTTATAATGTACCTTATTAAACATTCCATATACATTCATCATCAGCTCCCCCTTCACATCCCACATTCTACCTCCTAGTAACCTATATTCTAGAGCAGGGTTTTTTAACCTTTTTCATGCCATGGACCCCTTTGCCAGTCAGATGAAAGCCATGGACCCCTACTCAGTATGTAGCAGCAGATAGTTTTATGACACTCAACATCAACATGCCTTTAAATTAAATTTTAGGATTATTCAAAATTACATTTTATAACTTTCTCATAATTTCAATACCTGATAACCTAACATGGTTCAAAATCTGTTCAAATGCTCATATTTGGAAAACATTTAGAAATTTGAGTTTTCCCACAGCACCATAAAATGATCTCTGCTATCCTTACCAATCTTTTTTCAGGCAGTTATCCACTGCATTCAGAACATGTACATCAAAATAAAAATCATGCTTAGTCGACACTATACTGTGTATTATTTAATGAATATATCACACCTGCACCAACATATCCCCATAAGTATAATGACCTTTTTAAATGCATAAAATAAAATTACAAAGGAAATTACATATATTGAAATAAAGTTACTAAAATAAAAACATGATATAATAGTATACATATGTGCTTCTTTCTTAACACATTAAATTATAATCCAATACTCAAAAATATAGGAAAGTTAAAGTTAAATTTTATGTTTTAAGAGACATGTCAATGTGTAGACTGTTGTTTATCTTGAATAAGAACAACTGTGAATAAGAACAGTAAACTGTGGTGTAGTATTTGACAAGACAACATGCATATCATTTTGGACATCTAATTGAGTTCAATTTTTTGTTTTCATTGTCATAATGGTTGAAAATCCTGATTCACAAAGATATATTGTTGCAAATGGTATCAAAGATTCCATAGCTCACTTTACAAGACAAGGATAAGCTTCTCACAGGGAAAACCAGAATTCTCCAACGCTTTTTGAGTTAAACTCTTGTTTCACTAAGGAAAAGACAGAGATCAAAAACATGAATAAAGACTAGCAATTTATTTGATAATTGATGTGTATATGATCTGACATTAATAGCCAAATAATCACAATTACTGATTAATCACAATATAGTGTGATAATCCAATTAGATAGTACAAAAGTAAATGAAACTATATTTACAAAGACTCACCAAACCTGGGGAAAACACAACATCTGGTCTTTCACAAGTCCAGGAAGTCCCATTTGACAGTTGGCCAGAGCCCCAGTCAGAATCAAGTTCCCAGGCAGAGCATTCTCTCCTGGGTATGACTTCAACCCAGCAGTCTCGGTGCTGCCCTTTTTAAGGAGCTCTGTAACTTCAGAACTTGAAATTTTGCAATTTGTGATTGCTTATCACATTCTGAGATGACAATGCCTGTCCAGGGAGATTGGCCAATTCCCCCAAGGAGTGACACATAGTCTCTGAAGCATCATGTTCTAAAGGGCACTGTTATTCATGGAACTTTAAACAGGAACATATGGTCAATGTATAGTTAAAATAAGGAACTAACAGAGACAGGTCCCCAAGCACATCCTCATTCCACAGCTAAGTTATTTAACAACTAAGAGAAGGTTACATTCCTGAGGCAGGAAATGTCTTTAAGCATGTTCACATCTTTCTCTTTTATGTGCCTTCTCCTACATGCCCAAAGCAATTACACTTAATTAAACTTCTTGTTCACAATCCTTCCCCCAAAATAATAATAAATATATATGAGTGTGTGTATATATAGAGAGTTAGATACAGATATAGATATATAAACTTCAATTGTAGCAAGTTTTTTGTCCTAAGGTCATTGAGTTCATATTTGATTGTCAACATCTTCAATACAATTTATATCAGAAAGTAAAGGATTGTGGAACCATGGTTCAATTTTCATGCCATCAAGATAGAAATAATGAAGTTCTATAATGTTCCCAAGGTTTTGCAGATATTTCTTTTCAAAAAAGATAGTAGGGAATTTTGTACTTCAACTCAATCTTGGTAAGGCACTTCCTCCAACATTGGAAAGTTTGCAAGAATGTCAGCCTCTACTCTCTTCTTCCATATTGGTAACTTAGTCAAGAAAGCTTGTAATACTTCAGCTACATCCATAATGGTGACTTCATGACTTCAGATGGAAAGATTTATCTCATTCATATAGTGAAAAATATCTGCCAGGTAAGCCAATCCATGGATAAAATCCTTTCTTTCAAAATGTTCTAAGAGTGGGTTTTCTTTTTCTTTCAGAAAAAGTCAAACTTCTGCCCTTAGTTTAAATAAATGCTTCAAGACTTGTTCTCTTGAAATCCAGCACACTTCTGTGTGGTGGAGAAGAACTTCATATTCTGCTCCCAGTTCTTGACAAAATCCTTTAAAAATACAATGATTCAGAGAAATTTTTTTTTATAAAATTGATAATTTTATGGCTGTTGACAAAACTTCTTTCAGGGTTGTTGGAAAAGTCTTTGTTGCCGGTGCATGTCTGTGTAAAAAACAATGAGTGACAACTTGAGGACCTTCTTTTTTCACTAAAGTACCAGAACCAGATGTATCACCAAGCATCACAGGAGTTCCATCAGTACAAAGAGAATAAATTTTTTCTTTCCAAAGTTTTGTTTGTGAAAAAAACTTTTTATCATTTCAAAAATGTTGATGGCCTTCATATATTCCTAAAGAGAGACACAAAATAAGAATCCATCATTGATGGCATCAGCAGGCACATAGCACACAAAACCAAGGAGCTGCTTACATTAAGTGATGTCTGTAATTTCATCCAATTGCACACTGAAGGGGAATGATGAGGTTCCTGATTCCTGTATGACAAGTTTAAAAATATTAAAAGACATCTCAACTATTCTAGAATGTGTTACATCATTTGATGAGGTAACCACTTCCAGTTTCCTCTTCTGTACCAGTCCACACACCAATCTGACCATTTCCAGTGCACATGGCTTTACTAAAGTCTCTCCAACAGTGTGGGGCTTCTTTTGCTTGGCAATCTGGTAAGCAATTTTATAGGATGCTTCAAGTAGAGGCTTTGTGAAATGGCAAATCCAAGTTTTGGAAGCATCCCTGCTTTCTCAAATTGAAATTTTTTTTGCATGATAAAACCTCACATCTTTAGATGTATTCTCAGTATGAACAGACATGAGATGGTCTTTCAGTTTTGCTATCTTCATACTTTCTTTGCAAGAAATTTTCCAAGCAAAATAATTTCAGTTTTGAGATCCATCACATTCATTAATACAAGTAAGACCAAATAATACATAGCTTTCATCATACTTCTTTTTCTTTGACATTTCAACTTAAATTGGTTCTGTAAAATAAAATAATAATTTAATTGACAGTTTTTAACTCTCAGTATTTTGTAAGGTTTTTAAGTAATTTGTTTGATAAATATGCATATAAATAAATAATTTTTAACTCAGACATGTGGATTGCAGCAGATCAGGATTCAGAATTTGGTATCTTTCCTGGAATTGTGCATAAAGTTCCATAGATTTCAGAACCTTCCTAGAAACCTAGTGGCAAAAGAAAGACATGTAATGCATGTGGGCTTTTGCAGACATCGCTGGGATCACAGATGCTTATATGCTACAATATAAGCAACTGAAAGGCATAAACATCGACTGAATGGATTGACAAATTCAGTGGGTGTGCCTGATTTACACTCATAGCCAGTGTATTTATTCATGTTAAAAGTAACCTACTTATGCAAAGTTACAAATTCTCATTCCAACTGACCAGTTTTGTAAAACAAATTTTCAACACAAGTGGCTTACTCGAAATCACTAATAATCACACAGCATGTGTTAAATGTGTTATTTTTTCAGGCATGTTTTATTTCATGAGGTTATATTTTCCCTTTGAATTTAAAACATTTTATAGTTACATTGATTATAACTGTGCAGAGTGAAATTTTTGATGTCTATATCTTGTGCCCACTCTGAGATTTATCCTCACAAAATGGCACCCCTATACTTCAAAAAATCAAAGATGCTGCCAGGGAGATCTTTTTCTGTTTGTTACCTATAATGTGTTGCCAAATAGTTGGCCAACTACATCTCACAATAGTGTGTACACAGGAGGACTATGATCATGTGTGATCTAGCATCAGTTCTAACAACTACCATAATTAAAGTATGGATGCATGTAAGCAATTTTTTGAGAGATGCAGCAACTCTAATATGATATGAAATGAATACTACTGTAAATGTTTGCATACATTAATAAGTGAAGAAATGTTAGATTTCAGTTAGAAAAAAAAGATTTCAGTTAGAGCTCAGAGAAAATAAAAATTGATTCTTTCCAATTCAAGCTCACAGACCCCCTGAAATTTTTCCATGGACCCCGGGTTAAGAACCCCTGCCATAGAGGCAGGACTGAAACTTGATCTGAGCCTATAGGCAGGGCTCCTCTAGAGGTGATCATAGTTAGGACTGAAACTTGAGCTGAGTGTGCATTTGGGCTTAATCTAGAGCTAAGGGTGCAGGCAAGATTTAAACTAGTTTTGAGCATGCAGATAGGGCTTAACCTGGAACTGATCATGCAAGTGGAACTTAAAAGTTGAATTAAGCTCACAGATGTGACTTAAACTTGACCTGATCTTGCAGGTGGGGCTTCAACTTGATCTGAGCCTGGAGGAATATTTGTCTACAGCTAACCTTGCAAACAAAATTATCTAGAGTTTAGAGTGCAGGTGGGGCTTAATCTAGAGCTAACCAAAGAAGAGAGACTGAAACTTGACCTGAGCTTGCATGCAGAGTTTAAACTACAGCTGCCTATGGAGGCAGAATTTAATTTAGATCTGACCAAGCAGGCAGGGCTTAAACTAGAAATGGTGATGCAGGTGGGGCACAATCTAGAGCTGAATCATGCTGTGGAAACAAACTAAAGCTGATCACATAGACACAGCTCCCTGTTTCACCAAGGCAGCAGCTAGAGTAAACCTGTTAAACCAAAGTCTGATTATGTTAGGCTGCTTCATAAAACCCTCTATAGGCTCCCCCCTGCTCAAAGCTAAAGCCAAGGTTAGTTCCTCTTGTTATCCACAAATTCCTACAGATGCAGGATCTGGCATAGCCCCTGTTCCAGGCATGGGCCCCTGTTCACCCTGGAACCTGCCATGCACAGTCTAGTAGAAGCCTCAGCAAGGCTTGGCCAATCCTTGGCTGCAACTATGGATCCTCAGGATAGCCTCCCTGGCCACCTTAGCTACATCTTCACACACACCCAACACCACTTTCCATCCTCCTGCTCTGCTCTGCTTTTCTCCATTTCAGCTGGCTTTTCTTATTTACTGTCTGCCTCTGCATCTGTGGTGTGAGCTCCAGGAGGGCAGGGTTTTGTCTAATTTCTGTGGTATTTTCATGACCAAGAATATTATATAAGTGAGAAATATTAATTAAATGAGTTATTAAAAGAAAAATATGACATAAAAAACTGGCACAGTGCTCATTAAAGAAAGAATCTCCAGAATTATAACAGGACTCAAAGGGTAGTGAAATTTGGTAAAAAGACATTTGTTTTGTGTTATTTATGCATTTTTTTTTTTTCAAATTCAAGATAGTAAGTAGCACTGAGAAAAACAGTCAACTTCCACTGTGGTTTCTTTCTGTTCTTTTATTGTTCTTTTGTTGTTATCAGGAAAGTAAGTCTCCCCAAGAAGCCTCATGGAATAAGGTGCCTCTGGGTGCTGGGGTCCCTTCCATTTCACAGATGAGGACACTAAGGTCTAAAGGATGATATGGTTCACCTGGAGACACAGCTCTTTGGGACAGTGACGTTCACTCTGGCTCTGGCCCTCCTGAGGACTAACCCAGGGCACCTCCTCCACAGTCCAAACCCTGACCTCTACAGAGCCTGCTAGGGAAAGAGGAGTTGAAGGCAGGAGCACAGACACAGACAGACCCTGGAGACTCCTGCTGGATGTGGATAGTGTAAAAATCCCATAAGAATGTTCCATAATGACTCGTTTCATGAAGAATCAGAAGGCTGTGGTTCACTTTTGGGGTTCAGAAGAGGCAGCCTTGGATGCTAACATAGGTTTAAACACTTCTATGCAAGGAGGCTTCAGGAAGGGGGTAATTTTTTTTCTGCTTTTGTGTAAATGCTGCTGCCCACCTTGACCTCAGTCCCCCTGGCCTCAGGCCCCTCGTCTGTCCTGCAGGATGACTGGTTATGTCCTGGGGTAGGAGCTCTATCATGGATATGCAATCAGCAAATACAAAGTGGGCTCTTGGAGAGGCCTTCTCTGACAGTGAGTGGCTCTGGCTGGCAATTCATGCCCAGCAGAGACGGGTGGGTATTGAATGATCCCAGCATACTGGGAGGTCACCTCTGGGAGCATCTTGATATTTGTGCCACCAAAAGCAAACTTTGAGTCAAAAGGGCCTGGGTGCACCAGTTTATTTTGGAGGCAAGACCAGAAAGTGTATGGGATGGGGTATGGAGGCAAGATTCAGGAAGAGAAGAACTCTTATAATGGGCATGGTGAAGCATTGGTCACACCATGGCATGTGGGCTCAGGGATGCTGAGGAGCTGGAAGCTCCCCCTGAGGGAACTAGAAGTCTATCCAGGCAGCCAACCCTCCTCAGCAAGGGCTGTCCCTGACATGGCCTGCAACACCTGGAACAGAGCCCTAAATCCTGGCCCTTCTAGGCTGTGCTGGTGGCAGGTGAGCTTGCACCTGCAATGCTGGGAAGACATGGCAGGGAGGGAAGCTAAGAGGTGCGGGTGCTTGGTATTGGCTGCAAGTGTACTTATAAGCCAGCATGGACACCCTGGGCGGGGTAGAGACAGATGTTCACAGCCCTCAGGGCACTGAACCCACCTCAGTGTAGTTGAGGTCGGCTGGCATGTCATAGGAGGCTGGACCTGGGTTTCCTGGAGTCCTGCAGAGGGATCCTGTGCCAGGCTATGGGAGCCCACTGGGGCTCTTGAATAGTGGAGAAGGACCTGCTGTCCAGCCCTCAGGGTTGCTGCTATGTACAGCTCCCAGACCTGCAGAGGCCCCAGGTACAGGTCTCCAGGAAGGAACAGGACAAGCTGCTGAATGGGGGGCCCAGTGCAAAGTAAAGTGTGGACCCCATGTTCACAAAGCAGACAAAGTTCCATTAAAGCTTCTAAAATATGAAGTTTTTTTTTTCCTTTTTTTGTAATCTCTCTCTTGACCTGCCATGATGCTTTTTATTTGCTATTTAATCTGGTGCTCCCTTGGGCACAGGAATACACACAATGTTAGTACAGAACCTCACAGGAAGTAGGGTCCCACCCTTGACTGAACACACATGCACAAAGCCCATCTGGGCCCCCCTCCTGACTGCCACCAGACCCACAAGCCATGCTCTGGTTGGGCCAGGGGGCAGGCAGGCATTCACAGCCCACACCTGAGATGTCACTGAGTGGTGGCCCTTCCCACTGCACTGGAGACCTACACCGCTGACACCTGCAGTAGATCCAGGACACCACCCCACCCAGGCTGTCAGGGTTCGCAGAGGTGCAGTGGGCCCCAGGGGTACCTGGACACCATGGCAGACTAAGCAATCCAGGGGCCTCATTCCAAACAGGACCTTCTGAAAATACACTATAAGGGGGCAGGTGCCTAGATGGGGAAGGGCTGTCCCAGAATGGAAAGGGAGTGTAACCTACCTCTCCATGATCCTGGCAGGATCAGAATCAGGGAACACAGCTATTGTAGGTATTGGAAAGATCTATGGTCTTGTTTAAAGTTTACCTTTCTACCTTTCAACTAAATCATGCATTCACAAGTTTAAAGTGCAAGATCAGTTCCTAATACTTAGCTAAAACAGCAACCACAGGGCCTTCCCAACCTTCCTCCCATTTCCTTTTCCCCCACACCCTTTTCATCTTGGACTACTTCTGTATCTCCTCATGCTCTTCCTTGGTACTGACATTTATCTTCCTTCCTAGCCTTGCCCTTTTTTTGTCTAAGCGGGATCTCTGTATTGGGGTCAGCTTCACAGAGGTGATGGCTTCCTTTGTCTTATAATTTGGTGCCTAATTTTGATCATAGTTTTTATCCTGTTGTATTGTTTCCTTGTAAGTGTCCTCAGCTAAATTTTGTTCTTTATCCTTTCCTTTCCCCTTAGTCTCATTGCTTAGACATGTGCTGCTTTTTCATATGCCCTCTTAATATTAGGTGAGTTATCTTTTATCAGCTTCCAGCCCAGATATGTTTCCATTTTTCCCATTAGAATATTAAATGATATGTCTGACATCTGAAAACTTGGATGTCAATACATTAGCCACTTTTTATTTAATGTAGCTGTTTGATTGAAAATTAAAAAATAAAAATGCAGTTCATTTGCACTACCCACCTTTCAAGGAAAAATAAACATAACTCAGGTATAAGAATAAAAGACATTCAGAACATTCATCCACTCCTCTTAGCAGATAGAATCATATCAGTATCTGGATGTTTGGAGGGCCTCCCCCCATTCATTATATGCCTTTCTATCACCCCAGACTTAATCCCCAGGAGTAGTAGTTTATTTTCTTGATGCTTCTTAGATGTTTATCCCACTTAAAAGTTATCAAAGTGTATATTGAATTGTTTTCTGTCTTCATAATGATATGTAATTACTATCATGCTTTATCTTTTTTTGTTTCTGGACAAGAAAAAGCCAAAGACAAAAGAAACCATAAATACAACAGGAAAAGGAAATTAACAGAAGGCCAAAGTCAAAATTTTAGAAGATTCAGATGGAAAAAAAAATAACTTTCAAAGGAGCAATGATAACACACACACAGACCCCCCCCCACACACACACACACAAAGAGCCACACATGTGGCAGCTTCTCTGGCTATGCCCAAAGAATAAAACAGCATAAACCATCCACAGAGTTGCCCAGTCAGGGTCACCACTACAAATCCTTGAAGGAAACTTGCACCCTCACAGAACCCCCTTACTGGGACATCCCAGCTGGACCAAGGCTCCTGCTTCTGCTTCTTCAGTCTGCTCAACCCCAAATCACCACCTGGGAGCCCCAGGACCCCCATTGACCATCAGAAGGTGTCAGGCTAGAGGTGAATGTGGGGGCAACATGTTCAACCTGTACTTGCCATACCTTGGGGGATGCAGAGCTCAGCAGCCTGGTGGTCATCCTGATGCCCATGGCTGGCTTAGTCTGTGCATGTGTGTTGACCCCACTCCTGCATATTTTTGGGGCCAGTGAGTGTGCTTTCCTGATGGCCCAGCTGACCAGACCTCTCAGTCACATCCCTTGTCCTCCTGGTTTCCAGTTTCAGGCCTTGAAGTGAGTCCAAATCTGGAGTGGGGTGGGTGGCCAGAGGGTCAGATGGGGCAGGGATAATTGCTGGTCAATGGGGTGTGGTATGGCATGTAGGAGGGGAGAAAGTGGCAGATCGGGTCTGGCCAGGGAAAGATCCACAAATCCTGAATGATGAGTCCAGAAGTGACAGTTTCAACTGAAAATCCATTTTGATGCGCCCTCAGACATGGGCAAGCATGGTGGTCTCTGGTTTGAACAAGGCTCAGGGATTCTTCCTCTTACAGTCTTCCTGGCAGTCATTTAAGGCACCCTGGTGTTGCTGGGGCTGTCTTGGTTGGCAGTAGCTTCTGAGTTGGATACACTGGTTGGATGGAGCTATTCTCTTTTGACAGGTCCAAGGACACTTCCTAGGAGCCTCCCAGCCAGCAATCTTACCCAAGCCCTGAGACAGTCCAGCCCCAGGTGGCAGTGACCCTGAATTTTTGGAACCTGGAAGGGCAGATGAGGCTTCTGTCCCTCTGAACTTCATCTTTGTATTTAGGGAGAGGGCCAAGGGATGAATTGGCCTTGGCTGGTTCTCAGCAAGGCCTCTAGCCCCAAGGGCTTTCCCCATCTCCATTTCTAAATTTCTCCAGAAGTATCCTAGGAGCAGGGAAGCATGGCTGCTGCTCACCTCAAATCCACATTCCAAGGAAGTAGAATTTCATCTGGAAAGAATTATGAAACTCCAGCAACCTCATTTTCCAAGTGTTTTTGTGTTTCCTCGTTGACATGTGCTTCCCTTCTCTATGCATGAGTGGCCTGATGGATGGTCTTCTCAGGCCTTTTCTGCCAGTGAAAGGTGCAGGCAGGGGGTTGGATGGTGAAGGAAGGATTAGAGCCATGAAAAATGAAATACAGAATATAAAACAATACAGAAAGCCAATGACACCAAAGTTGAATAAAATGGAAAAATCTTTAGCTAGACTGACAAAGGAAAAAAGTGAGAGGACACAAATAACTAAAAACTGAAATGAAAGGGGGGACATTACTACTTATCTCACAGAAATAAGAAAGAATTGTAAGAGAAAACTATGTACACCAACAAGTAAGTTAACCTAGATGAAAAGGAGAAACTCCTAGGAATACCCAAAGTACCTATACTGACTCAAGAAGAAATCGAAGAACTCAACAGAACAATAACTGATAAAGAGATTGAATCAGTGATCAAAAACTTCCAAAAAAAGATAAGCCAGGACTAGATGGCTTCAGTGGTAAATTTTACCAAACATTCCAAGAAGAATTATCACCAATTTTGCTCAAACTCTTCCAAAAACCTGAAGAGGTAGATACACCCCCTACTCATTCTATGAGGATAACATCACCCTAATAGAAAAAGCTAGATAAAGATAACACAAGTAAAGAAAATTGAAGATCAATACCTCTTATGTAAAAATCCTCAACAAAATATTAGCAACACAAATCTAACAGCACATTAAACAAATTATGCACCAAGATCAAGTGGGACTAATCCTGGTATGCAAGGGTAATTCAACATAAGAAAATCAATTAATGTAATACACTACATTAACAGAAAATAAGGGAAAAACACAAAATTATTCCAATTGATGCAGAAAAAGGAATTTGACAAATACAGCATCCCTTCTTGAAAAAAAGACTTAGAAAATCAGAATAGAAAGAAAGTTCCTCACCATGGTAAAGGGCATATATAAAAAGCTCACAGCTAATATCATACTCAATGATGAAAGACTGAAAGCTCCCTTTAAGGTCAGGAACAAACAAGAATGTCCACTGCCATCACTGTAATTCCACATTGTACTGGAAGTTCTAGCCAGAGTAGTTAGGCAAGAAACAGAAATGAGAGGCATCCAAATTGGAAAGGAAGAAGTAAACCTCTATTTGCAGATTATATGATTCTCTATACAGCAACTTCTGAATATTCCACAGCAAAGCTTCTAGAGCAAAAAAATCATCAAAGTGGCATAGTACAAGATCAACATGCAAAAATCTGTAGTGTTATATACACTGGTAATGAAGAGTGAAAGAGGACATCAAGAAAAAAAATCCATTCTCAATAGCAAATAAACAGGGGTTCTTAAGCTTTTTGTTCCATGGACCCCTTTGCCAGTCAGGTGAAAACCACAGAACTCTTACTAAGTCCACACTAGACTATGTATTATTTAATAAATATATCACCCCCACCCCAACACCTCCAAACAAGAATAATGTTTTTTTGAATTTCAGTTCAAGCTCAGGGACCCCTTGTTAAGAACCCATACACTAGCATAATATTGGAGATAGAGATAATGGGGTTTGGCTTTAGGAAGGTTGAATGAAAAAAGCACAGTGCTTTTCTTCCTGAGTCATGACTGTTTTCACAGCCCAACTTACCTTTTGTCAAATTCTTAGGTGAAATATTATGGGAATGAAAAATGATTCTCAAAATCAGTAATGTATAGAGGATAGGATAAGTAAAGAGAACAATTAGCTAAGAGAAAGCGTATTCTAGTATAATGTATAGCCATTGGAGAAGAGGAAGTTTTAAAAAGTTGATATAAATTGTAGGACAAAAATAAGTTTTATTCAATATTGCTAATTTTCCCCATTGTTTCAATTCCATGTACTTTGGATAAAGTACTTCTACATCAAAAATACAATCTTAACCTTACCAGATTATCTTTTTACTGCAAAATTAAATGATAATGTGGTCTACAGTGATTTCAGAGAGAATTTCTAGAGATGCATATTAGAGAACTTCATTTTCTCCAGATCAAAATACATATACAAATACATACATATATTATAGAGTCATATTCTCCACTTCAAGTAAAAATCACATACACATATATTCACATTGTCATTGTCATCTGTATGAAGGAAAAATATATATATGCATATATTCAATTTTGCCTTTTAATATTATTACTTCAAATATCTTAGGTATCAGTCTTTTCCCGACCTCACTATTTTAAATTGAAAACATTCACCTCTATCCTTGTGTTTACCTTTGCTATATTTTTTCTATAGTTTCTCCTTAAGAGAATAAGGAGGAAGAGGAGGTGGTGGTGAAAGGAAAAGAGGAGAAAGAAATGGAAAACTTGAACCTTCCTTACTCTATTTTCTGACTAGTTAAACTATATAAAAGGAAGTGTTGAAGAGTGCACTTTACAGATATACTTTGGAAATAAGATCAATAAGACACTGTTGAATTTAAATGTGTAGTACTTAAAATTTTTAAACTAGAATTTTAACAGATAAATCACAATGCTTAAGAAAAAAAGCCTATGATGAATTTGTACCTGTGAAAATAACCTCTATGACACCTTTGCAAACATGTTTTCCAATGTATTTTAAAATATTTTTATTTTTTTTTCAAAACAGGACAGGAAGGTATTAACCTTTTTTAAAAAAGGTTTTTTTAAAAAACAGGACAGGAAGGTCATTAGACATCTGGTTAAGGAGTTCAATCACTCACCTGACTTTGATTCATCTACTCTTGAGGATCAAACTATTCCAGTTTTAGAGAGTATTACTCTGCTTTCCTAATCATAGCTGTCTCCTAACCAATTACCAGAAAATTTAAGTGAAGGGATCTTGAGTATTTCCACATCATTTTGGAAGCAGGTTTAATTTTGCCTCTCCTCCAACATCTGAAAGGTGGCATAATTGGAAATTTTTGCATAGAGGAATTTCCTTTAAGTAGAGTGAAGTTTTATTATTTTTTTTCTTGAACAACTGTAAAGTGTTAGCAAGAATTGTTTCACTTTATTTTCCCAAAATTTGTGCTTGGTGCTAATCAGATCACAAGATGAATTGATAAAATCAAGCTGAAGGTG
>JAQZBX010080114.1:0-13873 GCA_029593785.1 Cabassous unicinctus
ATTTATAGTGCATCCAATCAGGACTCTGGCCAGATGTGGGCCAGGTAAGTTGGTGTGTCCCCCAGTTTGGTGAGCCTATATCTACAGGTATGCATATGGTGAAGGATTATGATGCAGCAGTTCTACCTGTTTATAAACAATCCTTTGCTTATTTCATATTCTCCCAACTATTAACAGAAGTTTAATAAAATAAATAAGTATTTATTTCAAATTTATATTTATAAATAAATATATGTGTATTGCTTTCTTATGCTTGAGTCAATTAAGTCATCATATCAATCTATATGCATATATAAATAGCAAAACATTTTATCTGGCAGAACACTTATTCTAATTGCTTCAAATCAGTGGGATCATATGATATTTGTCCATTTGTACCTGGCTTATTTCACTCAACATGATGTCTTCAAGGTTCATCCATGTTGTTGCATGTATCAGAACTTCATTCCTTTTTATGGCTGAATAATATTCCATTGTATGGATGTACCTCATTTTATTTATACATGCATTAGTTGGTGGACCCTTGGGTAACTTCCGTCTTTCAACAATTGTGAATAATTCTGCTATGACATCAGAGTGCAAATGTCTGTTCGAGGCCCTGCTTTCAATTCTTTCGGGGTGGGATTGCTGGGTCATATGGTATTTCCACACTCAGCTTTCTGAGGAACTGCCAAACTGTCTTCCACAGAAGCTGCACCATTTTACATTGCCATCAGTGATGAATGAGTGTTCCTATTTCTCCATATCCTTTCCAACATTTGTCATTTTCCATTAAAAAGAAAAAGCATCCATTCTAATGGGTGTGAAATGGTATCTCATTGTGGTTTTGATTTGCATTTCCCTAAGGGAAGGGATAACTATGCTGAGCATCTTTTCATGTGCTTTCTGGCCATTTATATTTCTTTGGAGAGACATCTATTTAAAACTCTTTTGACTATTTTTAATTAGGTTGTCTTTTTTGTTGTTGAGTTGAAGGATTTCTTTGTATAATCTGGATATTAAACAATTATTGGATATGTAGTTTCCACATATTTTCTCCCATTGTGTAGGTGGTCATTTCACTTTCATGATAAAGTCCTTTGAGGTGCAAACATTTTTATTTTTGATGAGGTCCCATTTATCTATTTTTCCTTTTGTTTCATGTGTTTGGGTATAAAGTCTAAGCAACTATTGCTTAACACAAGTTCCTGAAGATGCTTCCCTTCATTTTCTTCTAGTAGTTTGATAGTTCTGATTCCAATATTTGGTTCATTTATTTGCACTCTTATCTTTGTTACTTCCCTCCTTCTGCTCGCTTTGGGTATAGTTTGCTGTTTATTTTCTAGCTCATCCAGTTTTGAAGTTTGGTCTCTGATTTGAAGTCTTTCTTCTTTTTTAATTAAGCATTTAGAGCTGTCACTCTTCCTCTCGGAACTGCCTTCACTGCATCCCAAAAGCTTTGGTATGTTGCCCTTTCATTTTCATTCGCCTCAAGATATTTCCTAATTTCCATGCGATTTCTTCTTTGATTCATTGATTACTTAAAGTACATTGCTTAATTTTCACGTATTTTAAGTTTTCCATTTCTTCTTCTGTTATTGATTTCTTGTTTCATCCCATTGTGGTCAGAGAATATATATTGTTTCATTTCAATATTTTTGAACTTATTGAGACTTTTTGTGATCTAAGATAAGATCTATCTTGGAGAATATCCATATGCATTTGAGAAGAAAGTGCATTCTGTTTTTGTTGGGTGAAATGTTCTATGTAAGATCTGTAAGATCTAGTTGATTCTGAGTGTCCTTCAGGTCTTGTGTTTCCTTATTGATCTTCTGACTGCATGTTCTATACAATATTGAAAATAGTGTATTAAAGTCTCCTGCTATCATTGTAGAACCAATTTATCCCTTTCAATGTATCAGTATTTATTTCATGTATTTAGGGGCTCTGATGTTAGGTGCATATGTATTTATAATTATTACATCTTCTTGTTGAATTGGCCCCTTTTTCATTATATAATAACCGTCTTTTTTCATTGTAACTGGTTTTGAGTTAAAGTCTATTTTATCTGATATTAGTACAACTACCCCAGCTCTCTTATGGTTAATACTTGCATGGTATATTTCTTTCTATCCTTTCACTTTCAAACTATGTGTATCTTTGAATTTGTCAGTGAGCTTGAAATCAGAGTGTCCACCCTGGAATGAACTTCTCTCATTCTGGTTGCTACCACTTCTTTCCCTGTTTATAGCACAGCCAGAGCTTTACAGAGTAAGAACTATGGCTTTATCTGGAGGAAGCCTGGCAGCTGGTAGAGCACCTTCATATCCGTCATCCCCATCAACCTGTGTGGTAGGGTTAGTGCTCACCTGTGCATCTGGGGGAGCTGGGCTCAGCCTGTACCTGGCAAGCTGTGCACCCAGTACTGTGCCCCGGCCCAGCTCTGTTTACCACACCAGGGGCAATGTCTTTAAACACAGGTCTTCAGGCTAATGGGGCCGTCATGGCAAGGCAACAGGCAGTCCCGGCTTCGGGCATGGACTCGGGCCCTTAACTCACCTACATGAGAAGAGAAAGGAGAGCAGGACTCCAGTCGGTTTGCCAGCGTGTTGGAAATCGTCAGAGATATGAATCTATAGAAATATTCATTTACTTCAAATATTTACCCTGCCCAGCATCAGAAAAGGTAGGAGTGTGTGGCCTAGTCAGGTAATCAAAACATTTTTAGTAAATTGGAGGGATCCTGGCCTCAGAAACCAAACCAAAAGAAGACGAAGGAACTTAGAGGAAGCCGAAATGCAGAGATAGGGTATGATTTGCTTCATGCCAGCTTGATTGGTGTTAACTATACTTTGCAGTAATTATTCTAATTAGTGGTTTTGAGCATGATGAAAGAAAATAATTATAACTATTTATAGCTGGTCAGTGGGTTACAGATTGGACAACTATGGAGGCTAGACAATGAAGCATAGTTTAGCTGAATTCACTCCATTCTATAATTAACATTCAACATACTTGTCACTGCTTTTTTTTTTTTTTTTACAAACGCACGCTGTTTAGCATGATTTCAGGAGTCATCTCAGAGCACTCTCAAGGCAGTGCCTCTGGAGCGGTTGAGCTTTGTGTCCCAGCAGCTGTGACAGGGGACATGCAGAATGGTTGAACTCGTGCAAGATCCACAATATTGAATCAAGAAACAGTGAAAGCTTTTTTCTAAATGTGAAGCCTGCCATTCAGGCTGAGTGTGCAAATGTTAGAACAAAATGGAGTCCTGACACGATACGCTCTTGCGACGCGGGTGCCTGGCCGTCTCTGCTTCACGAGCGGGCAGGGGTAAATTTCCAGGTGATTTTATCTTTACCTTCTCAGCTGTAGCCAGCCCATCAACACCTCTACCTTTTCCCACAACTTATTAGTTGTATGAATTTGCTTCCTTCCTTGTAAAGTGGGCATGAAAATACGCACCTGATAGTTCTGTCAGGATTGAACGAGTGGACGTGTGATCAGGCTGCGTCGGCCTCCTGTGGACTGGGCCCCGAGGGCAGGTCCCAGCAAGCAGAACCCACGTCATGGCCTGGTTCGGAGAAGCTTGGGCTCCCGGGGCCGGGTGCCTTGGGGAAGCGGCCGGGCCCCTGGCAATCTCAGGGCTCTGCAGCCTAACCAGGCCTTGGAAATGCCAGTCAAAAGACTGACCACACAGCTGTGTTGGGGGAAAACCAGTGTGGTCTGTGCTGAGAGCAAAGAGATCAAGGTTCTTAGGGACTGGCCAGGGCGGAGCTTATAGGGAATGCCTCAGGCACCGAAGCGCACAGCGCAGGAGGTCATGTGGTCCACACAGACCCCTGCAAGACCTGGGAGCTCTACAGGCACACCTCACTTTATTGCACTTCTCTTTATCGCACTTTGCAGATACTGCATTTTTTACAAATTGAAGGCTTGTGACAACGCTGCACCAAGCAAGTCTACTGGCGCCATTTTCCCAACAGCATGTGCCCACTTTGTGTCTCTGCGTCACATTTTGGCAATTCTTGCAATATTTCAAACTTTTTCAGTATAACTAATCTGCTGTGGTGACCTGTGGTCACTGATCTTTGATGTTACTATTGTAATTGTTTTGGGCACCATGAACTTCCCATATAAGATGGTGAACATATTCGATAAATGCTGTGTGTTCTGACTGCTCCACCAACCTGCCCTTCCTTGTCTCTCTCTTTCCCCTCGGGCCTCCCTGTTCCCTGAGACACAACAGTGTTGAAATGAGGCCAATTAATAACCCTACAATGGCCTCTAAGTCTTCAAGTGAAAGGAAGAATAATACTTCACTCACTTTAAATCAAAAGCTAGAGACGATCAAGCTCAGCGTGGAAGGCACGTTGACAGCCGAGGTAACTGAAACTAGGCCTCTCGCGCCAAGTAGCCAAGCTGTGAATGCAAAGGAAAAGTTCTTGAAAGAAAGTAAAATGCTATTCCAGGGAACACGTGAATGACAAGAAAGCAAAGCAGTCTTATTGCTGATATGGAGATCAAGCCAGCCACAGCCTTCCCTGAGGCCAAAGCCTAATCCCGCAAGGCCCTAACTCTCTTCAAGTCTAGGAAGGCTGAGAGAAGGGAGGAAGCTGCAGAAGGAAAGTCTGAAGTTAGCAGAGGCTGGTTCATGAGATTTAAGGAAAGAAGCCATCTCCATAACATAAAAGGGCAAGGAGAAGCAGCAAGAGCTGCTCTAGAAGCTGCAGCCAGTGATCCAGAAGCTCTAGCTAAGGTCACCGATGAAGGAGGCTGCACTGAGCAGCAGGTCTTCAACGCAGATGCAACAGCCTTGTGGAAGGAGATGCCCTCTAAGGGCTTTCCCAGCTGGAGAGGAGAAGTCAACGCCTGGCTCAAAGGAGAGGCAGACTCTCTTGTTAGGGGCTAATGCAGCCGGCGATGTTAAGTAGAAGCCAATGTGCACTTACCATTCTGAGAATCCTAGGACCCCTAGAATTGTGCTAAATCTACTCTGCCTGTGCTCTGTTAGTGGAACAACAGAGCCTGGATGGCAGCACATGGTTTACAACAAGGTTTGCTGAACATTTGAAGCCCAAAAGTTTCCTTTCAAAGTAAGGCTGCTCACTGACAAGGCACCTGGCCACCCAAGAGCTCTGAGGGAGAGGTGCAGCGAGATGAGTGCTGTTTCGTGCCTGCTAACACAACAGCCATCCTGCAGCCCTGGGATCAAGGAGTTGGTTAGACTTTCAAGTATTATTACTCAAGAAATACATTTCGTAGGCTATAGCTGCCATAGATAGTGATTCCTCTCATGGATCTGGGCATAGTCAGTTGAAAACCTTTTGGAAAGGATTCATCATTCTAGCTGCCATGAAGAACATTTCTGATCCATGGGGCAGGTCAGAATATCAACATGAACCCCTCATGGATGAGTTTGAGGGGTTCAAGACTTAAGTGCAGGAGGTAACTGCAGATGTGGTGGAAATAGCCAGAAAACTAGAATTAGAAGTGGAGCCTGAAGATGTGACTGGATTACTGCAGTCTTACGATAGAACTTGAAAGGATGAGGAGCTGCTTCGTACGGATGAGCAGAGAGTGGTTTCCTGAGGTGTGTATTAGTCAGCCAAAGGGGCGCTGATGCAAAATACCAGAAACGGGTTGGTCTTTATAAAGAGTATTTATTTGGGGTAGAAGTCCACAGTTACCAGGCCATAAAGCACAAGTTTCTTCTCTCACCACAGTCCATTGCCACGTGTTGGAGCAAGACAGCTGCCGACGTTTGCCAGGGTTCAGGCTTCTTGGGTTCCTCTCTTCCCGGGGCTGCGTTTCTCTCCAGCTATTGCTCCTCTGTTTCCTCCACAAGGTCAGCTGTAGACGATCAGGCGAATGGCTCGCTTCTCTTCTCCTGGGGCCTCTCTCCAATATCAAAATTCCAACATAAAAACTGCTACTCAAAACTGCCCCCTCTGTCCTTTGCCTTGCCTTTTATATTCAATTCCCCACCCACCAAGGAGTGGGGCTCAATGCCCTACTGACGTGGCCCAGTCAACGCCCTAATCATAACTCAATCATGCCCAGATTAACAGATCAGTTTACAAGCATGATCCAATTATATTTTTGGAATTCATAATTACATCAAATTGCCAAATGGGTACAAGGTGTAATCTACTCCTGGTGAAGATGTTGTAGAGATTGTTGAAATGACAACAAAAGGTTTAGAAATTACATAAACTTAGTTGATAAAGCAATGTCAGGACTTGAGAAGATTGGCTCCGATTTGGAGTGAGTTCTACTGTGGGTAAAATGCTATCACATGCTACAGAGAAATCTTTCATGATAGGCAGAGTCAATCGATATAGCAAACTTCATTGTTGTCTTATTTTAAGAAATTGCCACAACCACCCCAAACTTCAGCAAACACCACCCAGATTAGTCAGCGGCCTTCAACATGGAGGCAAAGCCTTCCATCAGCGAAAAGATTCTGACCTGCTGAAGGCTCAGGTGTCAGCTAGCATTGTTTCAGCAATACGGTAGTTTTTAATTAAGGTATGCACATTGGTGTTTTAGACATAATGCTACTGCACACTTAACAGACTACGGTGTAGTGTAAACATGACTTTCATACGCACTGGGAAACCAGAAAAGTTGTGACTTGCTTTATTGTGACATTCACTTTACTGCAGTGGTTGGGAACAGAACCCGCAGTATCTCTGAGGTATGGCAATAGTTGGAAACGTCTCTCTCATGCCAGCTTAACAGTGTTTACTGCTAAGATTTAGTCAGAACTCTGGAAATATTCAGGGTTGGTGGGCTCACTTTCCGTGGCCCATCACCTGGATACTTTGCAGCCGAATCTGGGGCTAGACTATAATATCACAATCTGCTGAGAAGCTAGCCGCTAAATACCTGTGTGACGGTTCAGTTCTCATGTCACCTGGGCCAGGTGATGGTGTCTGTGTTTGGTCAAGCAAGCTCTGGCCTGGTGGTGACTGTGAGGATATTTCATCATTAAAGTCATCAGAGATTTGATTGCATCTATGCCCAACACATCTACAATCAACTAAGGAGATCACCTTCAGCAAGGAGAGCTGCCTCATCCAACCAGTTGAAGGCCTTAAAAGGAAAACGGGTGATTCCAGCAGCCAGAAGGGAGAATTTCCATTTCCACTTTGGCCAGCCAGCTTCTCTTGGGGAATTCATCGGAAACCTTCATTGGCGTTCCCTGCTCGCAGCTTGCCCTATGGAATTCTGACTTGTCCATCCCCACAGTTGTATGAGCCAATTCCTATAATAAATCCTATAATATTTATGTTATGTGTGTGTGTCTGTCTCTACAGTTGTTTCAATTTCCCCAGAGACCAACCTGCTCCTCCTAGTCTCGTGTGAGCATTTGACGGGCATTTATCAAGCACCTGCTGTGTGCCTCACTGAATTCTTGGTTAACAGAACAGGAAACCAAGGATCTGAGAAGTGATTAATTTTTCCAGGGTCATACAGCGCATAAGTCTGGAACAGGGGTTTGACCAGCTCTTTGCTTTTTCCTTGAGTCATTTGCCCAGTCAATAGATGGGAGTGGGAATTTCAGGAGACAGCAGGTGGGAGAGCTGAAGCCTGGAACAGAGGCTGGGAAAATGCCCATGGGACGGGATGGAACCGCCAGCTGAATGGATTGTTGGGTGGAAAGAGGACAAGGCAGGGTCCCCAAGCCCTGCCACTCCTTCAGCATGCCTCCACGTGCCTTACAACTAGACTGGCCTCACCATGTTGGGTAGAATAGGGGACGTGTAGATTCTATCTGCCTCCACAAGGGTGCTGGAGTAGAGGGGAGCGTGTTCTACCGAGCCAGACGGCTTTGGGCTCAAGCTGGAGCTCCACTATTTCCCAGGTTGATGTAAAAAGTTGCATAACCTCTCTCTTCTTAGTTTCTTCATCTAAAGTGGGGATAATAAAGTCTAACTTGCTAGATGCATTGTGTGGGTTTGCGCTAATGTAAATAAATCCCAAGCCTTTCTCAGTACCCACAAAATGGCAGTTGACATTTTTACTGTCATCTATGAGGACGTCACGTCTACCGAGGACACCAGAAGGCAGAGAAAGATGGAGAGGGGAGAGGAGAGAGAAGCAGCAAGAGAAAAAGGCAAAAACAAGACTATTTTCTCTCCTCATTTGCATGACTGAGAGGACAAGCTGCCGGGGCTTTCAGATTCTGCCTGCTTGGCTTTGCCCTTAAGAGGATGTGGGAATGGGTTCCGTGCAGCAAAACAGAACAGCAAGTGCCTTCTCCTTTGGGCTGTCGCTAAAGCCTGTATGTGTGGCTCTGTATTTACAGTGTTTTTCAGCTGAGGTCTCCTGTCAGCATCTCATACAAATTGAGAAGCTGCCGCCAGCCCATGCTGAGCTTGCTCAGTTCTTCCGGGGAGTGAATTCAAGGGCTCGAGGGGACTGGTTGGGAAATTGCACTTGAATGCTGGCTGAACTTACAGCAGCTGCAGCTGAGATTAGCCAGAGCTCTGGACTCTTCTGGGTTGGTGGGCTCACTTTCTCCCGGCCAGTCCCCTGGATGCCTGCGGCTGAGTCAGGCGCTACACCAGGGCTTCTAGTGTCTGCTGACAAAGACCTGCTCTTCCTGGTCCTCATTGGGGGATGTGATGGGCACGCACCACATACCTGGGCACAGGTGGTGGCGCACAGGTATGGGGGCCCAGTGATGGTGTTAAAATAATCATGGACAAGGTGCCAGTCATTGCACACCCAGTGTGTGCTGGGTGGTTGCCAGGCAACGGGGCCAAACAAGGCAGTGATGATAGTTTGACGACCTTTTGCTCTGCGGCAGGTCTGCTCCTGGTCTATGGTGCATGGAACTCGTCGACAACAGCCTCTCAGCCAGGAACTGGACGCCATTTGCTCTCTCAAAACCTTTATCTGCTTGCCACTTTTCCAAGAAAAAAAATCATTACAAATAAAAATATCTTCAGATGCGAAGTATTCCTCAACGGCCATAACCCTACCAGCACGCTTCTGGGATGGCTTCTAGCTGGGAGCCTCGAGGCGCGCCGGGGTTTTCCGTGCCGAGCCGGTGGGGCCCACGCGGCAGAGGCAGAGGCAGATGGCTGCTCTGGTCAGGTGCAGCTGAAATGTATTTTCCCAACAAAGCCTGGCAGACAATTCAGGCTCCACAAATGCATATCACATCTCATAAAGAAACCATGCATATTGCATGAGCCTCCAAATGTAGAAACAGACACTCATAAAATATGTCTCAAAATAAAACCGAAACATTTCAAAACAACACCAGTTGCAACATCACCAATTTGTTTTTTTCATCAAGATCATGAAAAAAGAAATTGCCACAGTCTGCAAGCAGAACTCGAAACTCCCGGCAGCCATGGGGAGGGTTTGAAGTGGGCCTGGCAGGTGCCAGAAACGACAGACTGCGCGGCTCAGGGAGCCGGGAAAGGCCTTTCCCGACCTGGAGGCCGCGAAGGTGGAAGCAAGTTGAAGGGCGGTTTTCAGAGTGCAGCCAGGAGATCCCCTTCTGAAGAAGGGGAAGGGGCCGAGGCTGGGCTGGCCCCGTCCCCAGGGCCCCTGCCCAGGCGTTCTCACTCTCCCTCTCTTCTGTCCCAGGCTCGGAAGCACCCAGTAAACGCTGTCTGAACGCGCTTCCGGCCGCGGCCCGGCCCGCTAGCTCTCACTCCACTCCCACCTCTCCGCCTTTAGAACTCGTGGCAGTGCGCGGGAGGCTGGCATTTTGCTAGGGCTGAACTTTACTGTGCTCCAAGTTAAGAAAGAAGTAACCCTTTCCATTGCGGCTCTTTATTGGTGCCTGGACACCTGCTGATTTGGGGTTTCTGGCATCCCTTCCCTCTTCTTAGGTAACAGTTCCCACCCTTTTCTTTCGAGACTGACCTTCCTGCCTTCTTGGGGTTCTGGGCTGCTGGTCACCACGGGGTAGGGGGTAGGAACAGAAGGCCAGAGGGACTTGGGGCCTACCTAGCAGAGCTTGGCGGGACTCGGTGCCTGTGCGTGGGTGAGGTCTGGGAAGGTGGGTGCCCACTGGCAGGTGGAGCCAGAGGTCCCCTCCTGCCTGCGGAGCAGGGGTTGCCTGCGACGGCCTGGGCAGGTGCGGGCAGGTGCGGGCAGGTGCTCCTGCCCCTTGCAGTGCCTCCGCCCAGGGTTGCCATCCTGCCGCCACCCTCTCGCTGACGTCCTCTGCACCCCAGCAGAATTCCCGGAACCACGCTGAGGTGCTGAGCTCGGCGTGCTCCTGGCAGACTGCAGGTGAGCGGGGCTGGCCCTGGATGCTGCAGCATGTGCAGCCGTAACCCACACTGGGCTTACAGGGGCAGCCTCCGCTCGCCCCCAGCCCACCTGGTCCTGCAGTCTGGTCAGTCCAGAGAAAGCCACCTGGTTCTGTCTGGAGGCGGGAGCCCTGGCCTCAGCATCCCAGGCTGTGCCCAGGGAGGTCAGCACCCACAGGCCTGGGCTGGGGGCTGGGCCTTGGGCCGCTGGTGCCAGCAAAGGCCACCTTTGAGCTGGCTTTGCTCAAGCACACAGAAGCAGCAGAACCCTTGTACATGCGTGCGGTGGCTCTGGCGGCTCCATTTAGAATTTCCTGTGCGCTGGGCACCTGCCCCCATTGTCTAAGCTCCTCACAGTAGCCAGACCCCAGTGACACACGAGGGTGGGCTATCTGTGAGGCTCCCCAGCCCCGGGGCCCCAGTGCTGCTCAGCTTCTGGGTGTCCCGAGATCCGCCAATAGCGCAGCTCCCCACCGCAGGGTCTGGAACGAGGGACCCCAGCCTGGGACAAGGGCCCTCATCCTGTTTCCCGATCCTAGCAGGCACCCGAAGAGTGTCGGCTTCCTTCTGTTACGGCCTCGGCCACCTCCAGGGGGAAGGACTTCCCACGACTTGCACGCTCAGTGCCGGCGGTTTGCGGCAGACCCGGCCGCAGTCAGAGGCAGCCAAGCCCCCGAATCAAGCCCGTCTTTGACCACTTGTTGAACTGAATCCTTGAATCCCTCTGCCCCTGCCCCCCCACCTTTACTTCAGCAGCTGATACACCGTCCCCCTCCGGAAAGAGGAGTGAAAGCATCCTGTTTGGGTTCGTGATTCAGCTGTGGATGTTCGGATTGCCGTTGGAGTTTTCCCTTTTTCAGCTAGTTCCGGGGGGTGGGAGGAGACGGGAGGAGAGCCACACAGATTTGAAACCCCTTTTCTGTAGTGCTGGGTAAAAGCAAATCCAAGAAGTCTGTGGATTAATAACCTCCATTGTCACTGATTCTACCTCATGCTCAGTTCTAACTCCTGTCTTTCCGTTCTTCTGTCTGCTCGGGGATTTTTGGGGGTAATTCCAGAACCTTTGAATTGATGTCAGTAAACAAACAAAAACTGTTTATGCCCCTTTGATGCTTTGAGATACACACTGAATGCTGCATGTATCTATCAGCATTGAATCATGCCCTGGGAATTTTATGGTTTTGAATGCAATTCCACTATCAGAATCCAAACAGAACAAATGTGGGGATGAAATGTGAGAAGACGACTTGTTTCATATGTTTTGCCACAATTTTCTATTCAAGGATCCTATGATATGCAAAAACTCTAGCCACCTTCCGTTCAGCTAATGCCTGGGAATTGCAAGGGTCAGAAGGGATGTGCTGGAAACTGCCCTTGCACTGCCAAGCCCCGAACTGTGCAAAGGCTCTGGGTCTGGGCCCAGCACACTCCCCACCCCGACGGGGGAGGTGTCGGTGCAGATGTGAATCCTCTTTGCAGATGGACTGAGGATTAATGGCAGAGTCAGTTGAATGAGTCGTGGATATTGGCTGATCACTGTATTTGCAGAAAACCTCATTTTACCCAACATTTTGCTTTCCCCACAATCTTACGAATGCATCCTCAATGTGCTTGTGTACATATTTGTTGATGTCCACGTTCATACCCAGCAATCAATGGATTTTCATAATTGCTTTTGTGTCATCTGTAGATGTAAATTTAACAAGACCCACCATAGCTCATAGGCCTCCTTTCGGAATTTAGAGAAAATGTGGTGATTAAAAAACATTTCTACCCCATAGAAGAGTCTTGTAGGAAGAATTATGTGGGGAGACTTCGTGCACAGATACAGTAAAATGTGTATTTTTCTTTCATTTTAACATGTTCTTTGTGCCTGAGTCTCCATCTGCTTGCTGAGCTGGCCGTCCACCTGGCGTTGGCGCATTCACTCAGCTGCGCAGTCATACACAGGCGACGGCGTTGGTCTGTGCCGCCGCAGAAGGACGCGTGGCTTTGGCCTCTGTCAGCCCTGGGTTCAAATCAGGTTTCCTCTCTTGTTAGGTGCTTGACTTTAGGCACGTCCCCTGGCCTCTGAGCTTCCGTTCCTTCAGCTACAGAGTGGGGAATCCCATTCACCTGGCAGGCTATTGAAAGGACTAAGTTAATTAAGCTTGTGGAGCACCCGATGGTTGCTGGCAAATAGCAGGTGCTCAATAATTGGTGATTTCTTCCCCTTCCTTTACGTGGAAGCCTGTCTGGCCCAGGTATCTTTGTGAAAAGGAACTTCCTGAGATATTTCTGGCTTCCAGTGGCTTGGGAAACATGGGGAGAGAGGAGGGCAGCGCCGTGGTGCTTTGATGCTTCCCCGGCGCCCACACTGCATGTGCTCTGCTTCAGCCTCGAGTCCCCTTGCTGGTCGCCCTGAGGGGCTGTGTCCTGACATCCCCCCAGGCCTCCCGGCGCGGCTCTGCGCTCCTGTTCCTTCGCCCTTCCACGGATCGCTCTCAGAACACCCCGTCAGATCCTGCACGGCTCCTGACCTTTCCTGGAGGGAAGGTGGTGAGAGCTGAGCCCCACCTCGGTGCCACGGCGTGAGGGCCCCGGACAGCTGCGCGGGACGCCCGCTTTCCTGCTCCCCAACCGTGCGGTGCCGGCAGGTCCACAGGCGCTTAGCCTGTGCTCCACAGTGTGGCATGGTGGCGAGTCCTCACGTTTTGTGAAATTCCTCAAGTCCTGTGTAGAAGGAGCGCAATCTAAGCAAAAAGAAACGGAGCCGCTCCGGGCTGCTGGGTGATTGTGGGTGTGGAAGTCGCATGAATGAAAGTGCGGACACAGCTTCGTAGGGCTACTAGGGCCGAGTTGAACGCTTCCGGTGGCTGATGAAAGCCACCCTTCTCCCTCAGGCAGGAGCAGGCAGCAGACGGACGCCGCGCCAGCCGGGACGGAGAGGAGCTGCTGTGACGCGGGGCCTGGAGGGGAGGCTGCAGCTCTGATGCATGGTGGGAGCAAATGCGCAGGTCAAACGCGCTTGAGCGAGCAAACGGCACAGCAGTCTGGAAAAGCATCCTGCCATCCGGCAGAGCTGGGTGGTGACAGGAGGTCGTGGGGGCACTGGCTGCACTCTCCCCACGAGCCTCGCTTCCTGTCTTCCTTCCCCGCTCCACTTTTCTGTAGAACACCTCAAAGCTGTCATCCATGTCTTTGCGTGTTTATCTGATTAGTTGCTTTAATGACTGTCTCCCCTCACTGGAAGGTACGCTCCAGAGGCAGTGATTGTGCTTGTCCTGTTTACTCCTCTGCCCCAGTGCCTAGAATGGTGCAGCAAACAGTAGGTGCTCAGTGCCCAGAATGGTGCAGCGTACAGTAGGTGCTCAGTGCCCAGAATGGTGCAGCAAACAGTAGGTGCTCAGTGCCCAGAATGGTGCAGCATACAGTAGGCACTCAGTGCCTAGAATGGTTCAGCAAACAGTAGGTGCTCAGTGCCTAGAATGGAACAGCATACAGTAGGTGTGACCATAAAGCAACAAGGGGATGTTCTAACCCAAAGTCAGTATACAGATGGCATATTGTGGGGGAGTCAGTATGCAGATGGCATGTCGTGAGGGGTCAGTATGCAGGTGGCATGTCGTGGG